>BQNB010149168.1:0-12922 GCA_026074375.1 Tanacetum coccineum | reverse complement strand
ATCCTACTAGGGAGCGAGGCCTAAGTAGGTGTTCAAACTAAGCAACACATTCCTAGCTTTAAGAACTTATGAAAATGATAAAAAGTTCTATGGTTTAAAATCAAGTTACAAGTGCCTAATAAGTTGTTGCTTTGAGTCGTGATTCATCTTGAATTATGGCTATGAAAATAAGTTGATCTATGGTTGAAACGAGCAGTTTTAAATCTTGAGTGATGAATGAACATGAATTGTTGTGTTGCTTGATCCCTTCGCTCTGGTACCACTGATAGCAACTTTGAAAGTCAATTTGCACAGGTCTTGAATCCTTATCTCCAGGATCTTATATGATCAAACAAGCATCATGTGTAATCACCATTCAAGAATACAATAAAAAGAAACAAGGAAGATTTGGGTTGAACCCTTTAATAAATCTGATATTATAAAACTGAAAAGGTTGAGTTTTGATTTACAGGATCATAACCTATATATACAAGTTGAAACGGTGTGATTTTGTGAAGGGTTGTGATGGTTTACACAAACCAACCAACGTGCCTTTTCACTATAACAACCTGTTGGGAGAAAACGACAACGATAGATCGTTTTATAAATCAAGATATACCGAAAAACTATTGATTCGTATTAAACTTGTATTGTTTTTACAAAGGTTTAAAAAAATCTATCATCATGTTTCTAATTACATAAGAACTGAGTATTTATACTAAATGAACAGGCACGATTAAAGGTTGTAATGGTTCGTGTAAAAGAACCGTTGTGTCTGTTCTTAAAATAACTGTCAAATAACTGCTTTTGTAACTGTCATGTTACAGCGGGTTGGGATTAGCCCGTTGGGCTGGATTCGGCACAACATTCTCCCCTCTAATCGAAAACGCTGTGACGTAGATCTTTGAGTCCGATGAGTTGCCTCATTGTCAGAAACTTAATCTTCGATAATGCCTTTGTGAGTATGTCAGCCTTTTGATATTCTCCACTTACGAATTCAACTTGTATGTCGTCTCTTTCAACGCATTCTCGTATGAGGAGGTCCAAGAGAGGAGGTCCAAGAGAGGAGGTCCAAGAGAGGAAGAACAAGTCTTTCTGGATGATCTTGCAAGACTTCAAAGGCAAGAAAAGGAAGCTAATGAGGAAGCTGAAGCTCTCTTGAAGAATCTTGAACAAGAAACTGAGAACTTGGTTACTCAGGCAGGAGCTGCTAAGTCTAGCAGTACTAACATTTTTAGTACTGTTAGCACAACAGCTAAAGCTAGCGGTACTAACCTTGTTAATACTGTTAGCATACCAGTTAGTACTGCCAGTCCTAATGAGGGACTATCTCTTTCTGACACAACCAATTCCCAAGAAGATGACTCTGAAATACCTCCACTTGAGGATATTCATCAAGATACTACTGATGGTATCTTTACACATTCATCTTATGATGATGAGGGTGCAGAGGCTGACTTCACAAATTTGGAAACAGTTGTGAATGTTAGTCCTATTCCCACATCAAGAATTAATCCCTCTCATCCTTCAGCACTTATTCTAGGAGATCCAACATCAGCAGTACAAACAAGAAGCAAAGTAAATAAAAGTTCTGAAGCTCATGCTTTTGTTAGTTATGTTCAAAAGCAAAGGAGAAACAATCATAAGGACTTTCATCATTGTTTATTTGCTTGTTTTCTATCTCAACATGAACCCAAGAAGATTTCAGAAGCTCTTGAAGATGAAAGCTGGGTTGATGCTATGCAAGAAGAATTGTTGCAGTTTGAGATTCAAAAAGTTTGGATCCTAGTAGATTTGCCTTATGGGAAAAAGGCTATCGGTACAAAGTGGGTGTACCGAAATAAGAAGGATGAAAGAGGAGTGGTTGTCAGGAACAAAGCTAGATTAGTTGCTCAGGGACACAGGCAAGAGGAAGGAATAGACTATGATGAGGTTTTTGCTCCTGTGGCTAGGCTTGAAGCCATAAGGATCTTTTTAGCATTTGCCTCGTATATGGGCTTTATAGCTACAATGGATGTGAAAAGGGGGCCTTTCTCTATGGGCAAAAATGATGAAGAGTTATATGTGTCCTCAACCACCACGTTCCAATCCGAAGTCTTCTGAAAAGTCTACAAAGTAGTAAACTCTGATAATGGGGTTACTTCAAGCTCAGAGCATGTATGGCTACTTTATCCACTGTTCTTGTTGATGAATGGATCCAGGAAAGGAACCAATTGACAAAACTCTCTTCCCTAAAAGAAGGATAAACATGATATCATATTAGTTCAATCTATGTTGAGATATCATCTTTGTCTACAAAGACGTCTGGTGTAATGAGTTTGAGGCTTCTGATGAAGAGTAGATTTTCAGATGATTCAATGGGAGAGCTCACTTTCCTTTCTTGGACTACAAGCAAACCAAAACCAAAAGGTATAGTTTATTAGCCAAGATAAGTTTGTTGCTGAAATTCTAGTGAAGAAGTTTGATTTTGCAAGTGTTAAGACTAGCCAGACACAATTGAGACTCAAAGCCTTAGTCAAAGATGAGGAAAGCCACTGAGTTGATGTTCATCTTCTATAGGTCAATGATTGGCTCCTTAATGTAGGTGAACTGCTTTTAGGTCCCGACATTATGTTTGCAGTCAGTGCTTGTTCAATGGTTCATGTCCAACTCAAAAGACATCTCACTTGAGTGCTGATAAAAGAATTTTTAGGTACCTAAAGGGAAAACCTTCACTGGGCCTTTGGTATCCTAGAGAGTCTTCATTTGACTTGGAATCCTACTCAGATAGTGATTATGCTGGAGCAAATCTTGACAGGAAATCCACAACAGGAGGTTGTCAATTTCTTGGCAGGAGACTCATTACTTGGCAATGCAAAAAGCAAACAATTGTGGCCACTTCTACAACAGAAGCCGAATATGTTGCTGCTGCAAGCTGCTGTGGGCAAGTTTTATGGATTCAAAATCAAATGTTAGACTATGGGTTCAACTTCATGAACACAAAGATCTACATTGATAATGAAAGTACCATTTGCATTGTAAAGAATCCAGTATACATTC
This sequence comes from Tanacetum coccineum, assembly GCA_026074375.1. Classification (NCBI taxonomy): domain Eukaryota; kingdom Viridiplantae; phylum Streptophyta; class Magnoliopsida; order Asterales; family Asteraceae; genus Tanacetum; species Tanacetum coccineum. The sequence continues at coordinate 9,904 of BQNB010149168.1, read as the reverse complement.
GCAAGACAAACAGAATTGCGGATTAGCACCTACTTCAATAAAACGAAGATCATATGAAAAAAAAACTCATACAGTGCTAAAATCCACAATAATGACAATGTAGCTGATTTATACTAACCAATGCATTTGATGTTAGCCGATTTCAGTTCTTGGTTGTTTCAATAGGGATGATAAATCCATAAGCTACATTGGTTAAAGGGAGGCAACATGAATGGGTCATCTGTGGATAAAAGAGGTAAAACACACCATGGCAAATCAAACTTGTTCCAAGAAACCCCTAAAACCTTATACTCCACCTTCCTACTCATCAACTTCAATCACTATCATGCAAGCATAGCTAACCGTACCAACAAGTGGTCAGTACACCTTCCGGTAGCAACTGGACCAAGAAACTGTGTTGTACCTAATCGTAAACCTAAGGACAAACCACGTTTTAAGAGTAAGAATTCTCTTGTGAAGCATTTTGAAGACATGAGATTATGTAGACCATCCAAAGAGTATATGCAGGTGTGGTTCATCCCACCAAGAGACGGGTCTATGTCATGTTTTGAGCAACAAAGGGGATGCATACCATTGGAGCGGTGTGTGCCAGGTAAAAATGGTTAGTATGTGTTGATGGTGAGGGGAGGTTGGAAGTGTCCTTAACCAATATGAGACCATGGTTAGGATGGTCAGAATGGTAAATCGACCATTACTAAAGAAATGCTTGTCAAAAGCTTTAGTAAATTTAGAGAGTCACTGGAGAAGAGTTACGGATGGTGCTGAAGCATCCTGATACTTACATGTTCTGCTCTATGTTTTGGTACAAAGTTAGTGACCATGACCATGCAAAGTTAGTACCGCTGGGCAAAGTTTGTACCGCTAAAAGAGTCATTGGAGAAAAATACCACCAAGGGTACAAAGTGTAAATTGGAACGTTTTCTTTAAAATTAGGTCACCCAAACCTATAGAAACCACATCAATCGCAAACACTAAACAAAAAGAAATGAAATAGTAAAGATAGATCAAGATATGCCTGCGCTCAAGCAATCTCTCTAACTATCATTCATCTTTACAAGCCCTAATCTCGCTCATCGACGATCACTCTCTATTAAGCAAAATGGCTGCTCTTGAGTCCTGTCCTAAGCACAACATGATCGCATACTTGGAAAAGACTGAAGGGAATGGTTTGAGTTCATGAAAGTCATTAGTTTTCCTTCAAAGAATTATATTTCATGCGCTCACTGTAAGTCCTGTTATTTCAACCACATTCGTTGAACAGTTTTGGACGTCTGCTAAGTCCAAAACAATCAACAATGTAAGCACATAACTGCCAAAATAGCTGGCAAGGTTGTGTCTATCTCGGAAGCATCTATTCGAACTGATCTTATTTTGATGATGCTGATGGGATAGACTCATTGCCAAATCAACTATCTTTATCTATTCAGCGTATGGGTTATGAAGGGGTACTTTAAGTGTATTAACATTTTATAAAGCTTTATTTCACCCCAATGGAGGTTTTTATTTACACAATTAATCAATTGGTTAAGCTCCAAAAAGTACCTCTTGGGATCAAATTCCACAAAACATTGCAACAGGCTGTAAATTTGTTTTAACAACTAATCATAATATACTTTTTTTTCCAAATTAATTTTTGATGGTAGCTTAGACATCTAGAGGCTAAGAAGAAGTTTTGTCCATGTATCCTCGTTTTATTTCTATATTTTTGATAGACAATACGAATATAAACTGTACCTTAGATCACTTTCCATGTAAAAAGTTTAACTAGTAAAGTCTTTTCATTAGTGGTTAAGAAAGGCAAACATTCTCAGGCAAGTTAACACCTTTGTTTGAATACTATGTTGGGTCCAGACCTACTCAGGATGAGGGTTGCTTCCCTCAGAAAGACAATATGTTGAACAATCATCACCCTCTCCTGCTCCTACTTGGTGAGTCCCAAAAGATCACTGCTGACTCATCTTCTGCTCAACCAAGTGAGGTACCTTTTGAGCAACAACCTGAAACTTCCCCAAGACCTTCACCCAGACCTTCACCCACTCCTACCATTCCTGATTCAATCCCAGAACCTTCTGGTGAGAATCTTGGAGATCATTCATCCAATGATACATCCCTTTTAGGGAATGAGGATGACATGACTCTCCCAAATGTCTATGATCTTTGTATCTCCTTATGTCAACAGGTTACAGATCAAGCCAAAGAAATTAAAATCTTGAAGGCTAAGATCAAAAAGCTCAAGAAGCAAGCAAAACCTGTCATCAAACATTTCAAAGCATATCTGACTACTTCTCATGCAGCAAAGACTCCTCAAGAAAGAGCTCCTCAAAGAAACAAAGATCACCAAAAGAATGATCCAAACAAGGGAGGAAGAAAGCAAAAGGAGAATCAACACTTCAAAGAGATCCTATGTTTGATGTAATGCCTGAAGATAAAATTGATCACATAGATGAAGAAAGAGCTCAAAGTGAAGGGAGGACAAGAGATTTGATGGAAAGGAGTTGGATGAAGAAAGACTTAGTACTGAAGATGGAGTTAGTACTGACAAAGAAAAACTTAGTACCGACTTTGAAAAAGTTAGTACTGATCGACCAAAAGTTAGTACTGATGGTTCCAAAGTTAGTACTGAAGAACAAAGTAAGGGTTCGGAAGAGATCTTTGAAGGTTCTGAAGAACACAAAGTTAGTACTGAACTACAAAGAGAAGGTACTGAAGAGAAAGATGAAAGTACTGCTGGGCAAATAGATAGTACTGAAGATCAAACCAAAGAAGAAATTCCTACTGAAGCTTCTCATACATCCACTCACTCACCCACATCTATGATATTTGGTGATGATGAAACATAGCCTACACTTCTCCTCAATATGATAAAGCCAAAGGCCGGCTTCTAAAGAAAAAGAAAAGGGGTAGAGCTAAAGGATGTTGAAAGAAATTGATAGACCTAGGAGCCACAAATACTTCTAAAGATCACTACCAACATTGAAAAGCCCCCCCCCCCCCTCTTCAAAGATGATCCTAAAGACAAAGGAAGAATAAGATTGAAGAGGAGGATGATTCTGAAAGAGAAGACGACGACATTCCTCAGTGTGTGAAGAAAATCAAACAGCTTGAGAAGTGATGAAGTATGCTAGGAAAATTCAAGAAGAATGGAAGAAGAAGAATAAGAAACAAGATGGCTGAAGAAGAAGCAACAAATGAAGCTCTCCCATTAAAACTTTAATGATATTAATAGGGCAAGAATTGAGGCCGATAGATTCTGGCTGAGAAGCTTCAGAGCAAAACGAGAGCAGTTCACATTGAAGAAAGAGCAAAGTTCTCTCATGATACAATTGCTGCCAGAGAAAATTCCTTGCTAAAAAAAGATCTGAAGCCATCAGAAACAGCACCCCCAACCAAGAATCCATTAAGTAAATCAAATTGATACCTACTTAAAGCATGAGGGGAACAACAAACATGCTGGCGTTAAGAGTAAAAGTATGAAGACATACAAGCAATTGTAGAAAAGATAAAAGGTCAGATAAGATTTCATTACAATGGTCTGTTGAAGAGGATAAACTGATCCACAAAAATGAATAAGAAAATTCCTCCAAAGAAAAGAGATCAAGCATGAATCTAAAGTTGAAGTCAAGGAAGAGGAGAAGAGAAGAGAAAACACAAGAAAAAGAAAGCATGGTAACATGGAAAGAAAACTAAAAGTCAAGAAAAAGAAGATACATACAAGATACTTCTCAAGATGACTCATCTGACATTGAGAAAGAGAATGAAGAGCTGAGATTGTGCTTGACAATAGCTCCAGATGAGGACAAGGAAGTAGACTATGAAATTCTTGACAAGAAGTATCCAATCATTGACTGGAAGACTGAGAGTCTCGGCACTAAACCACAGTTTGATGAATCTAAAAGATTAGAAGAGATCAATCTGAATGTGGTAACAAGAAGCAATGGTCAAAAGAGATACTTCAGCACATTGATGAGAGTGCTTTCAGTGTTTGACAGAGAAGACTTAGATGCTGTATATAAACTGGTGATGGACATATATCAAGATAAAATTCCTGAAGGTTTTGATAAAGTTATTTGGGGAGATTTGATTGTTATGTTCAATCCAGATGAACAAGATGAGTTTTGGAACTCACAGCATGAATGGAAAGTAATCAGTTGGAAGCTGCACAGTTCCTCAGGGGTACACACTTTGATGACTGAAGAAGGGTTAGTCATTCACATGTTAATAGAGAAGAAGTATCCTTTAAAGAAGGAAATAGTGGTGCAAATGCTAAAGCTAAAATTGGAGTCTGAAGAAGAAAGTACTATGGCATTGGAATTGATACGATTTATCAAGAAGGTACTTGCTGATTTAGAATCAAAAGATGAAGACTGATGGAATTGAGAAGGGATTGAGTGTTGGCTAACCACCACACAACAAATGGTTATCAATTCACCATGCTTAACAGGCATAAGAATTGGCTAGTCCACAAGCAAACGGCTTGAGGTAAAGACTTCTCAAATCCGTTTATGGTTTACTACAATTTAACCAAAAATTGCAGGGGTAATCAACTCACCTTGCTTTCTTGTAAAGAGTTGGCCTAGTCCAAAGATCAACGTTCTTGGTAAAGACTACTTCAAAATCTGTTGATAGCTGATATTTGCTTAAAAACGATATGGTTTCATCATGCACCATGTTATGGGCAATGAAGCATTGGCTAGTCCAAACACAAACGTATTTGGTAAAGAACAAATCAAATCCATTGATGGTTGACATTTTTACAAAAACTGTAAGGAAATTAAACTTACCATATTCTTAGATGAAGAGTTATCTATCCCAGAGCAAACGGCTACTGGTAAAGGAACATCAAATCCGTTGATGGCTGGTAGTTTGCCAAAAACTACAAAGCCAACTTAGTTGGATTGCAGGTAAAAAGATGTTGCTGAGTAGCTGAAAAGAAGTTGCTAAATTGATGAAAAGTCAAAGTTGCTGCTAAAGAAGGATAGAGAGTACAAGATTAAGAAATGATGAAGAATGTTTGGATACATCCTCTGTGCATTAAAAGATCTTAAAGGATTGAAGAAACATGAAGTTAAAATAGTTTAACATTCATGTTTAAGGGAGGATTGTTAGGATTAATGTTTTCTTAACTTAGTACCGACAGTACAATAGTTAGTACTGTCAGTTATACTTAGTACCGACAGTACAAAGTAGTTAGTACTGTTAGTTAGTTAGTACCGTTAGTAGAAAGATAGTTAGTACCGTTGAGAAGATATTTAAAAGATATTTATGAGATATTATATAAATAGATATGTAAGCCTTTTAGGGTTATCCTTATCATATAAAAGGAACCCTAGGCATAGTTAGACATAACAGTTGAACACAAGATCATACAGAACATACAATATCATAGTTAGCAATCTGTACTCCTCAAGAACACTTTAATAAAGTTGTTATTCAGTTGTTCATTGTTCTTCTTAGTACCTGTGTTAAGATTCCGCATTAACACATAGTATTCATAGTCATTGTTTCTACATAGTCGTGTGTATTTATACATCTTGGCTATCATCCTTTATAGGCTGCAAAGATCCAATCAGATTAACCTGGACCTTCAGGAATCTGCCGGGGTCACCAAGTTTTTCGGGTAACTTGTTAAGTATGACCGCCGAGCAATGTTCATTCAAAGGGGTTCTAGCCATCTCACTAAGCTTTTCTTTATTTCCAATTAAGGCTTTAAGAGTTGAAGCAAACTTGGGCATTAGAGTTGAAGCAAACTTGGGCATTAGAGTCAAAGCATCCATGAAACTAATTTCGAAACGCATATCTTTGAAGATTTCGTAGAATTTCTCTTCTTGTTCATTAGCATTTTCACGGTGACTCTCATCATTTCACCTCGAAGGATAAGGAATTGACGGTTTTGGGTTAGGCATCGATGCACTAACTGGAGCAACATCTGGCTCAGAAATTGGATTTTGTTTTTCAACTGGAACAACCAAGGTGGACGTATTCGATCTTCCGTTATGAGTAAGAAGCATCGTATTCCTCTGTATCCTCAATATCATTGAATCATGCACTTTCGAGAGAAGATGAAGTGAGGTCCTTGATATGCAACACCAATCCGGTGGTGGATTCCTTTCAAAATCCACCTTCCGGGTTAGTAATGTTTAATCCCCGGAGAGTTCCAAACACGGAAGTAGAAGGCGGTATATTCCATTTTGATAAAGTTACTTAGAACTTTCAAGCCTTTGATTTGAAGTAGCCAAGTTGTTCAATTGAGCTTGCAGGTTTTGACCTTGGTTTTGCACATTCCTCATAACCGCATCATTAGCTTTGACGTAGCTATCAAAATCGGTCTTAGACACACCTTGTGTTTGAGAGCGGGAGCTTGTAAGCGTAGCTTGATAAGCTGGGGTTGAAACAAAATTTTTTTTTTAAAACTGGTTTGATAAACTGGTCCTTGACTAGAATTATTCCCCATTTTGTAAAATTGTCCCTCCGATTTAGGTTGTTTTCTTGATGGTTTTTGCATAGGAGGAAAACCGGGAGGTCGAATTTGGTTTGCAACCATTTGAGGTCGGGCACTAGTATTTCCTTGATTGAAATTAGCCGCGGCGGCTTGAGAGACGTAAGCTTGAATAGTTGTCATGATAAACATTGCCATCGGTGGCGGGACAACTTTGGATAGGAATGACCCACCGCAAGTCACCAACTTTCCTTCGACTGCTTTACGGACGCGTAAGTTATGGTGAGTGGGAGATTGGATTGATTTTTCCTTATCAAGGAAGGCAATGCTTTGACCCATATCTTGAGTTCGAAGACATCGGGAGAAGATTACGGAGGGTGAAGTCGTGTACTTCACTTTACAACAACGGTTTTGCTTCATAATACGAAACTTGGATTTGCTCTCGATGATTTTTAGACATTCTCAAAGGGCATTTTATCCCAAAAAGTTACCACCCCGGGCGGAATTTAATGAATCTTGATCATTGATTGTCAAGCATTATAATGTATCGAGTTGATCAATTTCGAAAACCCTGATGATGGCATGCCTAAGACATCATTTGAATCGTCCCATGCTTCATAAAACATTCGTTCAAAATCTTTGTTTGACACCTTGTGATTTCATTTCTAAGATTTGTCGTTTTAGAAGGAGGGAAGAATTGTTAATGCAATTCGACACAAGATCTCCCATGTAGAGAATCGATCAGGGGTCTTTGTCCAAGCCAGATCCGGGCTGCTCTCGAGGGAAAATGGGAAAAACATAAGCTTAACCGACGTACTCTGACGATCGGGAACTTCATCGTAGAAGTATCTTGATGAAATATCGATGTAGCATGTGGGACCCTTCTTTATCATGTCCAAAAATATTGCTAGTTTTGACAAGATTAAGTAGACATAGCTGATCTCAAAAGTGTTCGCAAGTTGAATCTCGGAACAACGATTCGCATCCCTCGACCCCTCGGTGGTGCTTCAAGCAATGCGCCATAGTACGATTATATCGTCCATCGTAACTATGGAGATTGAAAAGTTCTTGATTGTTATTGGTTTCTCAAATTTGTGAATTCAATAGAAGTTGTGGACTTGTGGTTGTCGACGTCTACGGGCTTGAGAACGAGTGCGCATGCACAAAATAGAAATATAAAAAGAAAATTTACACTAATTTTTTGGTTTTTCAATGATTTATTCACAATGTATTTTACCGGACAATGAGATAAGACAACTTCAACCAAATAATCTACTTACTTCACGGTAGCTCTCAAAAAGATAAACGCACAGGTGAGCGGAGGAGTAGGAATAGCGCGAAGCTTATTTCTCCTTTCGGGTCGTAGTTCCTCGGAACAACCCTCCTTATACCCACTTTATAGTTTGTTTAACCTTTCAAGGTGAGCCGTACGTCGTAAGAGACACAAATGGCAAGTTTTTAAATCTTTTGTTCGAGTTGGGAACCAACAAGTTCACCGGAAGTTATTATGATAATACCTCAATTGAGAATATTATATTTTGGTATTTTACCAATTTGTGAATTTTATTTCTTTTTTTTATGGACAATGTTTTTATATTTTTGGTTTTTTCTTTTGTTTTTATATGATAATTATACTAATAAAAGAAAATGAAAAATATTTTTGTACTTTTTATATTTTTATAGAAGAAAATATTCACAGATTCAAACACAAATTGTCAAACGTAACGATAATCGTTTTCAGCCTCCCCGGCAACGGCGCCAAAAATTGATTCGTCAATAATATATATATATATATATATATATATATATATATATATATATATATATATATATATATAATATAGGCAAACAATCAACCCAATACCCTTGACCAGGGATTGGTTAATAATTCACAAAATAAAATATATATGTAACCGGAAGTATGATTCCCGGGTCGTTATGTCCCAACGAGGCTTGAATGGAAAATCGAATGACGAATTGATGATCGGTGTTTGAATATGACTAAATTATGATTGGTTTCCTATTTCTACAAGTTAAATATGCAAAAACGATTAAATAAAACCTAAAAATGAAAGCTATATAACTTAAAACCTAAAACGGGCACGAAAAACGAGGGCTAAAAACCTAAATTTTGCAAATTAAACCCTAGAACAAATTTAAAAGCTAAAATAGATTCTAAATGACAAATAACGAAGTTTAAAAAAAACTAGACTAAAAACGAAGTTCGTTTGGACCAAAAACGAGTCAAGACAAGAACCGGGATCAAAACCCGTTCTTTAAAAATAAAATTTTTGAAAAATTAATCCTACAGAAGTTTTTATATTTTTCCTGCAAAATAGATGAAAAAAGAAAATTTTTAAAAAAAAGTTTATATTTTTCTGATTAATATTTTATTTTTTATGAATTTTTTAAGATTTAAATGATTAAAAACTATAAAAATAATCCTAGAGCTAAAAATATTAACCTAAATTTTTTATAAAAATTACACTAAGTGGAGAAAAAGTGCAGAAATTTAACAAAATTAAAAGCCCCAAATTTTATCTAATGGTTAAAGCTTAATTAAACTAATTAAAACTAAACCTAACTAATATTTAAACTAAAACTAACAAGGACTAACAATGGACTAACGACAGGGACTATTTGTGACAAAAGACCAAAATTAATTTTTTTTCCTACCCTGAACCCCAATCCCGATTTTAGTCCAAGTCCCCAAAAAGGGCTGATTTTAAAAAGTCGTTTTTAGCCAAAACGCAAAACACGAAAGTTGTTCATGACATGTTTTTAAGCAACTTTAACAAAGGCACCTTATAAAAATAAGCACTCAATAAGCCAAAAAATGGCTTATTCCCGGCTGATTGCAGAAAGTAGCATAAAATTTTGGTTTTTGGTATTTTGCGAAGTTTAAGCTCAAATTAAGACCAAATTCAAAAAGGAAAGATGTTTTGGAATGCTTATAATGTGCTTAATCCATTTCCAAAAAGCTTTTTACCAAACAAACACTTTAACTTAACTCAAATTTGCATCAAAAGTGGTAAACTCCAAAATTTCTCTAAATAAGCCAAAATGAAAATAAGCTAAAATCACCAATAAGCCAAACTGAAAAGTGAGCTTTTGGAAATAAGCTCACTAATGAGTCCTTAATAAGCCCACCTATTCACTTTTTTAAATAAGCCACTGAAATAAGCACAATAAGCACAAATGACTACACTACTATTTTTTGGATTTTTTTGAAAGTGAGCACTTTTAGACCTAAAATAAGCTCCTAAGATGACCTAAAGCTACCTAAAATGGACCAAAATCAGCAGCTATGGTGCCAATAAGGCTGCTGCTACAGTATTATTTTTTTTCAAATCTTTTTACATAATCTTAAGGAACACATAAAAATAAGCATTTTTTATAACTATCACTTTTTATGAAACTGAAATTATCAGCTAGAAAAAGCACTTTTGAAACTGACAAAATGCTAAA
>BQNB010149166.1:0-16205 GCA_026074375.1 Tanacetum coccineum | reverse complement strand
CCCAAAAGTTATACAAAGTTACAAACTTAAAACCGTAAATTTGGTTTTCTATATATATAGAGAAATCGTCACGACGGCATCGAGTTATAGTCACGACGCCGTCACAAAGTAGAATCTTCTAGATCTGATTTAAGTCGGTTACATCCTGACGCCGTCATCAATTCTCTGATGTTGTCACTAGAAAGATCGCGACGGTGTTGCTTTATGCTTGCGACGCCATCTCCATACTTTGTGAGCACGATTCTTCAAGAGATTTGGTGTAGGTCCGTAGTCTTGTCCGTTTCTTCTTCAAATGAGCCTAAGTTACGTGTATTTCCTCCAAATGCCATCCAAGTGCTAAAAACCTAGAAAAACGATTAAGCACATAATTTGGGCATATTTGCATGATTTAAGGGGTTAAATAACCCCGAAATAGTGTATAAAATGACACCTCATCAAATACCCCTACACTTGAGATTTGCTTGTCCTCAATCAAATGGGCTTTTCTATCTAAACAATAGCAATATTAGGGTCATTTAACCTACTCTTTAAAAGTAGTTTACAACACAACCCTCTAGACCTCGTAATTAAAAGCACAGAAAGTATATACTAGCACCTCACATAAGTTTTTAGATTCTCTCTTTCTCTCGGGTGTATAATGAATTATAACAAGTATGGGAAAGCGGAAAATTAACACTCATTACCTATCATAGCATATAAATTACCATAGGCTTGGTAAATGATCAAATCTCTATCGCTGGGCGCAAGTATTAATTATTACAAACTATGAGGTCTTTTTAAAGGGTTGTGAGGTGTAGGTGTAAGTGTTCTTGTTCGAGCAGTTCATTTTTTTTAATTTGTGTTTTTCTGAATGATGATGATGGCATTTTTATTATACCACAATTAACTGAGCTTATCGATTTTAAATATCTTGATTAACCAGCTTATGTTCAAGAAAGTGTTAGCTTCCCGCTGTTAGGATAAATGTACGTGAATGTACACTTTCCTTTATCTGAAGAACTAATTATAAGCTGGCATTTACTTAGAAGTAGTATGTCTTGAACAAAAAATTGAAAAGTTTTTGATAAAATTACTCAGGACGAAGAAGATTTCTCTTCTTTTTAAGGTAAAGCGCACTAAAACGTACACTCTCTTTTTATTTGAAGTACGGGTTGCAATCTGATGAGGTGTCATTTTATATACTTTTCCGGGGTCGTTTAACCCCCTAAATCGTGCATTTATGCCCAAAATAGGTACTTAATCGTTCTTTTTTAGGTATTTCACATTTGGAAGACATTTGGAAGAATTACACGTGACTTGGGCTCATTTAAAGAAGAAACAGACAAGACTACGGACCTACACCAACATCACTCAAGATAATGTTCTCAGCAGCTAGAGACGGCGTCACCAATACAACGTGACGCCGTCACAACAAAGACCAAGACGGCGTCACTGGATCTCACAATGGCGTCAGAGTACACGACCCAACCCATTATCTAGAATATTCTCTCTTGTGACGGCGTCACGACTAAAACGCGACGCCGTCACAGCGATTTTCCTATATATATAAACCCAAATTTAGGGTTTTGAGTGTGTAACTTTAGAATAAAAAGAGGGTACGAACCCTAGTTCATTTAGCTTAGGGACGAATTTAGGGCCTAAAAACCCTATTGTACTTCCTTCAACTCAGGTTTTAATCAAGTAAGATTTATTTAATCATTCAATATGTCTATGTGTTGTTTGATTCATCTATGTTCTTGCTTTACTTATAACATGCTTGGCTAAACCTCCTATTGTGTTTATTTATGATTGTATGAAACCTAGAATGTAGATCTTAGTGGTGTTGATTCTTGTGATGGATGTGCATATTAGGCCTTAGAAAACCAGCTTTTGTATGTATCATTGTTGATACGTCTAGGGAAACATGATTGTGTAGAAAGGATACCATCAGGTAACAGTCTTCATACTACCTTGCCCCCAAATATGGTTGATCCACTCTTAATATATTTCAAATGGACTTAGTATACCCTTAGGGGCCTTGTAATAGTCTTTATACTACCTTACTTGTGTGTTGCCTTAACAGAATACTAATTAGACGACGGGTTCTTGTAATTCGTTCAAGACTTAGGAAATAATTACACAGATCATCACAAGTGTGATAAGGCAACAACACTAGGAGAAGCAATCTAGGAAGTAATACATGATTAAATAAACACAGTCTTTTATTATATTGTTATCACCAGTAGCTTTGATTTATATTTAGTTTAGTAGCTAAAACCAACCAACCTCTCTAATATATGATTTTATCTGCTTTCATAAAATATAAAAACACAAAAATAATCTTCTCTCAACCTTTAGAATTATATTAGACTGTGATCAAGCCTTCCCAACCTATTCCCTGAGTGAACAATAACAACCCCCCGAGTCTTGCCTATACTACTACTACAACGATTAGGTGCTCTGCCTAGGGAGTTGTAAAACTTCATGTGGAAGTCTCGAGATGACCGTATTAAGTTTTTAGCGCTACCGCTTGGGGAATAGTTAGGTATTGATCATAGTTTAACTTAGTTCTACTTGCTTGAATTCCTATACAAATAAGATTTAATTGTTTTGCATATTAGCTTTCTGTAGTCTTATCTTTTTCTTTGTGTGTTGTTTGTTGATTTCCATAACTATTCCATCTTTTCTATGGTAGAATGCCGAATCCAATCATAAACAATTAGGTTCCTCTCTTCAGGAAACAACCTGTTACTACTCATGCTAAGTTTACTGCCCGAATAAACAAGCTTTTACAAATTAGGCAAACCATTGATTCTCTCCTCCTCAAAACCATGAACAAATTAACCAACCAATCTTCCGACTCTGAAATCTTTTGCCCTGAAGAAAGAATGAAGGAACTTAAATTAAGAACGCAATGAAGAAACAATTTTGAGGAAGAATTGTTTAAGGATAGGTTCCCTACTGAGGAAGAGCTAGCTTACCATAAGAAACTATTAGGGGAACCTCAACCTCCTTTCTCGACCCTAGAACCCAAGATTAGGAAAGGCGACCCTTGGAGTTTAAAGATTCCTTATGTGATTGGCACCGTTTACATGGGCCATGCATACGTGGATCTACAATCTCCTGTTAACATCGTGTCTCGTGCTTATTACAACAAAATAAGAGAAATTTCAAGCATGAAGGAACCCATACCAACCATACAAGTTTTGCAACTTCATTAGAAGAGCCAAAATAATGCATATATTTATTAGATGCTTCATTTATGTCGTGGAATTTATGATTCTAGAAGATTTACGAAGCATCATTGATAGCGGGTTAAGTGAAGTAGTCTTGGGAAAACCTTTTGCGCATACATCTAAGCTCACTTATAATGAGTCCTTAGGATTGATTAGGTTTGCCCAGAAAGACGATGAGGTTGTGTTTAGAATGCCTCAAAGGACAAAATAATTAGATTTGGTATCCCCCTTTGAAAAGGATAAGTTTGAAGCATTCTTCGTGGATAACTTGAAGGTTAGAAAAATGGGATTTAAGCATGTCCTTGAAAAGAGAAAGGGATATTACAAAGCTTGCATGATCCTTGGATGCACTTGTTAAAGAGATAGGGAAATAGTTGAAAAACTCAAAACTATCCACATAAGTATCATCAAGCTTAAGGAGTAATAAGACTTCGAGTCTAGCTACAAGACTCGTTAATAAAGAAAAGCGCTTCTTAGGAGGCAACCCAATTTACTTTTCCCGCAAATTAGGAGTGTCATGTGTGTTTGAATTCTTTATAGTTTGTTTTATTATGTTTGAACTATCTTGTAATCATGCTTTGTTTGTCTTTAACCTCGTCTTAATTTCAATCAAAGGTATTTTGCAAACAATAAGTGTAGGGGAATTGATCCGGCTTATGAGCCAAATTCAAACATGTTAAATGAATTGTTTAGATTAATTCGCGTCAGTTTCAAGTCATATGATTGAATTGTTAAATCTCAGGTTTTATGCAGCCATTTGTATAGGAATTAACTTATTGAATAAAGTGCAGGAAATTTTTCATAAAAAAATTTCATTATCACAGACTGTGGAGACGGCGTCACGATTAACAAGCGACGCCGTCACCACGACACCTGTGGCGGGGTCACGAAAACCCTGACTGCGTCAAACGCCCAGGTCCAAAAAACTTATAGTTTTTAATTATTTTTGAAAATAAAACTTGCATAACATTTAATATATGTACTCTTCTGTTATAAACCTGCAAAACCTAATGACTTTAATAATTCTCTCATCCTATCTTTACTTCTTTATCGAGTCAAACTCTAAATTCACATTGTATATTGGTTTAGCGCACATTTTATGCTTGGTGTAGTTGTCTTTGTCTTTGATTACAGGTTATATTTGATGAGAAGAAGCTTGGAAATTCTTAGGAAGTTTCATTGGATGATTATTAGAGGACGATTTAACCAGTTATCGCATGTTTCTTCTCTATTATTGAGCAAACCAGGGGAGCACTAGTTTCTTTTCCTTGTTTCCTTTTCCCTTTATTTGTTTTTATGGGTACTTCGATAGAACATTAGGGACAATGTTCAACTTAAGTGTATGGGGGAAAATAAGCCTTCGAAACTATTCTTTTATTTGTCATTTGCTTTGTCCTTGAAATGATGGGTAATATATCAGAACATAGCATAAGAGGTAATTTTTACCCAATTTTAATTTTTTTTATGACACATACTGACGAAAACTGAGTATTAATAGCGTCTCATGGATAGGAATTTATATGACTAGCACAATTACCCTTAGAATTCCACCCTAAAAATGTGAGGTTCGAGTTTAGATCTTTAGGAATTCGGGTATCTATTATTGATACCCAAGATAGTTTATACCTTTAGCTTTCTCGAGTTAAGGAGTGAGCAGTCACATGTGTCTATTTCATCATTACGGATGTGTACATGTGGTATTCGTCGCCTTTTCTGGAGCATTAAGATAGGCATTAAATTATATGAGTGTAGCGGTAGTATACTAAATTCTAGAACTTGATTTTGTGATGCATCCCGAGACCGCATAATAATTATTAGGATTTGCTTGATAAGAGGCATTAGGATTAACCCATGTTCTAAACCTGTAATTGTTATGATGGTCACAACCCTCCGAATATATCCTTTTTCACGATTCTCATAATTTTCTGGTGGAATGCAGATTATTAATGAAGAGCATTATTACCCTTACACTAATCGTTACACCCATATCTCCTTAGCCTACCTTGTATGTACTTACCTTTAGTATGTTATTATGTTTTAACCCAAGTTAATTATTGAGTACACGGTTGCTAAGTCCTTATCCTTGTAAATACAGTTTTGGGACGATTAGGATTCATGGTAGTATTTATTTCGCGGAAGAATAGGGAAGAAAAGTTAAGTCAATACCCCCATATGTTTGTTAGATGATCTCCATGTTATTTTGATCCACCTCAAATCGGGTCATTAGATAGATTGTAAATATCGAGCATGTAAAAGCTCAAGTGTAGGGGTACGTATTATAAACCCCATGTGATGTATTATGTTATTAAAAAAATGAGAAAAGAAAAAGAAAGAGATTGATGTAGAGTTGTGTAGAGTTTGTAGATCTTCGTCTGAGTCTTGGCTTAGCAACCAAACCAAAGTGTATTCATGTAAATAATTAGCTAACCCTTCCACTCTAAATTCACCCAAAGCCACCCAAATGTATCCCATCCGTTTCCGTTTCCATTATATGTTATCTTACACCTACACCCCACAACCCTTTAAAAAGACCTCTTAGATAGTAATGAATAATGCTTGCACCTAGCGGTGGAGGTTTGATCCTTTACCAAGCCTATGGTAATTTATATGCTATGACAAGTAATGAGTGTTGATTTTCTGTTTCCCCATTATGTTATAATTTATTATACACCCGAGTGAAAGAGAGAATCCTAAACACTTATGTGAGGTGCTAGTATATACTTTCCGTGCTTTTAATTACGAGGTCTAGAAGGTTGTGTTGTAAAATACTTTTAAAGAGTAGGTAAAATGACCCCTCATATTGTTATTGTCTAGGTAGAAAAGCCCATTTGCTTGAGGACAAGCAAATCCTAAGTGTAGGGGTATTTGATGAGGTGTCATTTTATATACTTTTTCGGGGTCATTTAACCTCCTAAAATTGTGTGTTTATGCCCAAAATAGGTACTTAATCGTTCCTTTTCAGGTATTTTGCATTTGGAAGGCATTTAGAAGAATTACACGTAACTTGGGCTCATTTAGAGAAGAAACGGACAAGACTACGAACCTACACAAACATTTCTCAACTTTATGTTCTTAGCAGCTAGAGACGGTGTCAGAGTTAGGTTTTGAGTGTGTAACTTTAGAATAAAAAGAGGGTACGAACCCTAGTTCTTTTAGCAGCTGTTAGGGATGATTTTAGGGCCTAAAAACCCTATTGTACTTCCTCCAACTCATGTTTTAATCAAGTAAGATTTATTTAATCATTCAATAAGTCTATGTGTTGTTTGATTCATCTATGTTCTTGCTTTATCCATAACATGCTTGGCTAAACCTCCTATTATGTATATTTATGATTGTATGAAACCTAGAATGTAGATCTTAGTGGTGTTGCTTCTTGTGATGGATGTGCAGGTTAGGTCTTAGAAAACCAGCCTTTGTCTGTATCGCTGTGGATATGTCTAGGAAAACATGATTGTGTAGAAAGGATATCATCGAGTAATAGTCTTCATACTACCTTACCACCTAATATGGTTGATCTACTCTTAATATATTTCACATGCACTTAGAATACCCTTAGGGGCCTTGTAATAGTCTTCATACTACCTTACTTGTGCGTCGCCTTAACGGAATACTAAGTAGACGACGGGTTCGTGTAATTCGTTCATGACTTAGGAAATAATTACTCAGATCATCACAAGTGTGACAAGACAACAACACTAGGAGAAGCTATCTAGGGAGTGATACATGATTAAATAAACACAGTCTTTTATTATATTGTTATCACCAGTAGCTTAAATTTATATTTAGTTTAATAGCTAAAACCAACCAACCTCTCTAATATATTATTTTACATGCTTTCATAAAATATAAAAACATAAAAATAATCTTCTCTCGACCCTTAGAATTCTGTTAGACCGTGATCAAGCCTTCCCAACCTATTCTCTAAGTGAACGATAACAACCCCTCGAGTCTTGCCTATACTACTACTACAACGATTAGGTGCTCTGCCTAGGGAGTTATAAAACATTGTGTAGAAGTCTAACGATGACCGCATCATTTATGTTTATTAATTTATACTTGTTTACGTCCTTAAGTATGCGACCTATCATTTAACTGGATCTAGTCCTACATATTTAATGTGCTGTAACTTTGGTGTTGTTTGGGTGTAGGCTAAGAGGCTAGGATAGCTCTCCATATTGCAATTTATATATCTAGAATCATATGATCACAAATATTTACCTATATTTACCAATGGTTTAGTGAGCTTAGTTTGACTAGCATGTGACCCTGGGATCAACGAGTATATTCTTGTTCCATTTGTAAGGACTCGGACAATGGACTTCTAATGTATAAGATGTCGTTAAGCAGTAAGTGGATAAAGTCTCAATGAGCTAGGGTTTTGTAAGAGCACCATTATTAATCTTATAAGATAGATTATAATCTACAAATAGGATGCTTTATGCAGATGCATTTAATTATGATATAATTCTACGTATCTAAGTCTTAGGAAGAAGTACCGCCTAAGTCTAGGAATGATATGCCGCATCGAGATAAGCATTCATTGAACTAAATAAACAAACCCGCGTTTTATTAGATTATTCATGGTTGATATATTTTCTTACATTAGTGTTTGACCGCTCCTCTATCATTTGTTCATCTTCTTGTATGTGTTTATTGCTTTACTTGTCATCAAAACCCTAGGTTAGATATCAAAACCGTGCCAGTCTCTCAGGCTGAAACCCCCCTTTATCATTAGCTTAGGTTTTAAATAAATTTGATAAATTTAATACTAACAGAGATAATTAAAATACTGATAGAATTAAGAATTAATTCTTACGCTCTTAGTGATCGACACCCTAACTACAAACAAAGCTGCATCTGATCGGGTACACTGCTAATGCGTATTTTCCTTTAAAATTTATTTTTATCAAGTTTTAAATTTATAAAACTCGATCTACCTAACGACGCATGAACGGTCAGAGAACCCGATCTTGGGTAGTGTAGTTATGGTAAATCCGAGGTCATCCTAAGAGCTAAAGGGCGTAAGTAAATCTGAGTTTTAAGTGTCACATTTTTAAAGTTGTTTTGAAGATTAAGTTGTAAGAAAATAAATGAGAGGAATTAGAGTGTTTTAATTAATCATTAGAATTGGTATAGTGGAAAACTACTAAAAAGATGAACCCATTTAACTTAATTAAATATCCAAGGTTGAATTATCTTGATCTCAAGTGCAATATCTAATTCTTGTTTTATTAGTGGTTTTAAAGGTCGATAAATTGAATGTGCATATATAGTCTATCCTATACTCCCTACGATTTCGAATCAGTCCCGAATCATCTAGGAGGTAGGTTATCCAGGTTGCAAATGGATTAAATCCTAACTATTCCCAAAACATATCTAATAACCTATTAAGATTATTAACCCCCTCTGAAAGAGTTCCTGTACTTTTTAAGTATCGAGTGATTTGTGTGGTGATTGGTCAGTTCCCACACCAGGTAAATAGTTAGTGATCCTCCCTGCTACCCATTGGATCCCATCATGACAAGGTAATCTATTAATGGGGCAAGCTAGGTCCAAACCACCCGTACTACCAAAACCCAGGGTTACATGATAGTCAAGGAATATCTAATGAAACAATGGTCAGACAAAGAGATAAAAAATAATTAACCAAGGAATAATTAATAAATTAAATGACAAGAGTAAAATTAAACATAAAAAATATCGAGCATCAACAAATTAAGCTGAGACCAAATAAATTATTAAAAAAATTAATTGAATCAAACTGTAATTGTTGAGGAATCATGTATAAATCTTGCTAAAATAATGCTCCCGGTCTTCTAGTTGGATCTCGTGGGGAACCCAAAAGGCAGGCTACCTGCTTATTTGTTTTCCCTTTTTCCTTGCGTTCGCCGAAAGAAAGAAAAGGACAGATTGATGGAATGAATAATGAATGAATAATATGATTTCATCGAACTATATTTATACTAAACTATGAAGTTTAGAACTTAGGTGAGTTTGCTCCCTCATCTTTCTTGTGGTTTATAATTAATTTATGAAGCTTCCATTGAAATATGCATATCAAGTCTCTGTGATGAGTCATCATTACGTCGTAATTGATTTGTTTATAGCATAACCTTACCGACGTGGTTATGCTGTAAACTTTATGGCGTTACGCCACAAACTTCAGAACGGTCTGTCTTTATAAGAGATAATTTTGGTTACGGTGTAATTAATAATCACGTTGGGCCATAACCCTTAATCAACAACAATATAATTTCTATAAATAATAGATTATGGCGTAACTATATTGGATGTTACGCCGTAAAGACTCGTCAACACCGAATCTTCATATTAATTAAGTGATTGTCTTCAAAGCATCCAAATCTTTGTATTTAATAAATAATTACGACTTTGATTTCCTTCCTCGACTGTTGTTACAGCGTAACCAGTTGTATTGTTACGCCGTAATGCTATTTTAGTCATGATCTTCTTTCCATAGTACTGGTTGCGGCGTAACCAATAACTGATTACGCCGTAATCGTATGAGATGTGTTATGGCGTAACCTTAAAAAGGTTTACACCGTAATGTCTTGTAAATATTTATATTTTACGTCCTTTTCCTTTGATAAATGATAATTACCTGTATTTTACCTGAAAATTACAAAATGATAGAAAATATCTTATTTTCATATGTTAGTGACATAAATGCAAGTAATTTAGGGGATAAAATGATACAAAAATAAAGTATTATTATTTGTTGTAATCAAATATTCCCCCCATTGACTTTTACTTGCCCTCATGTAGAACATTTTAAATAATTCATAAAAAGATTTTAGTTTTTTTTAACCCTCCTCTGGTTTTTAAGAAAATATGAATTTAAAAATCACTTATGCTAGAAAAATTCTAAACCGAGCACCTCACGAAAGGAAAAACAAATCACACTCATACTCTCACTAATCTATGTGTTTCTTTTTTGGTGATCACTCAACTGCTTAGTCATAGCATGTATTCTATCATAGGCTTGGAAAGTACACAAATCTACACCATATAGAATTAGGGTCTAAATAATTCTTAAAGGCAACAAGGGTAACATGGATTAAAAAGGTGATATAAGGGTTAGGATAGACATGGGATACACATTTAACGGTTGTTAAAAACATAAAACAAATAGTCTAAAATAATTTAAGGTTGTCATAACTAGCTACTGTCCATCCATAGGTTAAGAGTTTAAGTCCAAAAATCTTATCTTCAATAATGGGCTACTAGCTCCATTCTTCATAAGTATTTGGATGACTTGGTGTAATAATGGGTTACTAGATCCATTCTTCATAATAATTGAGATGTCTTGGTGCAATAATGGGCTACTACCTCCATTTTTTATATATTTTTTTATTTTGCACCATTTTTACATTTTTAGCACATGGGTGGCTTTTTGTTGCACCCTCTTTTCTTTATAAATATGCAAATGCTACAGGGTGTTATTCTTATTTATTGCCCCTGCAACATCCAATATTATATGCACAACCCCCACTTGAGATAAACAACGTCGAAAGTGGTGATACACGGGGTCTTTATAGATTATAACTGATTGGTCTTCCACGAATGCATAAAATTTTCGTTCTTATTCCCCTGAACCATGGACTTAAGTAGCCAGAAATTTCAACACGAAGATAATAAAGACTACAGGGTAGGCTAAGGTGAAATGGTATAACAAAACATATAGAGTAGGGTAAAAACATAGATTGGCTCAACATGGGTGATCTAGGGGTATCTTGCACTAATAATGAGTGCAACAAAAGGGTTTATCATGGGAGGTCAATAGTCTGTGTACAATCGATACACACACACATATAGGCTATTTGAGTGATTTCCTAAGTGTTGCCTTCTTGAACTATCTATTCCTGCTAATCAATTAGGTCTCGAAATGACGTAAGGCCAATTTCTAAAGTCTACAATACTATCGGCACACTTAATATTTTAGTGTATTTTTGAATAATACGATGGAAACAGAATTTTAGGCTTAATATCTCACAAGTAATAATAAAATGGTAATGTTGCATTCGGCAAAGATTAATTTAGATTTTTAAAAAAAATTGACAAAAAATTTTAAATGGAATAATTTTAAGATAATAGAAAATCGAAGGCAATTATAGTCAATTGGATATTCTATCCCATTCCCCCCCATTATTTATAAATGTCCCTATAGTACACTTAAGGAAAATAAATTAAAGATAATTGAGTAGAATAAGATAGAAGGGACTCCCTTGGATTTGCTCAGAAATATGAAGAGACATCATGCTCTAAGCCATGCTCCAAGTCTTCTTCTTTGAGCACATCACATTCACAGAAACTTTACCAACACCTGTATAATCATCCATATTCGTCTAGTTTGCGTTGTTCCTCGCGCTTGTTGGGTATCAAAGCAATACCATATGTGTACAATCTGTATGGTACAAGAAAGACTAACACCACAACATAAATGGGATAAAGCATAATACGCACGAAATCATAGATAATGATAGCAAGAAATACAATCCTAATACTTTCCATAGGGTTCACGGTTGATTTTTTTGCATATGAAAGCTTTTAAACCACTTGGTGGCCTAAGTGGACGAGTGAAGTCTCGTGAGGGTTTCCAGAGAACATACCCACAAAGTTTGTTTACCAATATACATGGTTTGGTAAAATTTCAAACGATTTAATGATTTACAAGAAAGAATTACAGCGTAACCATGGAATGAGTTACGCCGTAATGACTTGGTTGCCAATTTTTAAAATTTTTATTAGATCAAGTTATGGCATAATCATAGAAAGCATTACGTCATAATAACATTGATTACACCGTAACTATAAGAGTTACGTCGTAACCTATTGTAATTCAGCTACCAATTAACCACATAAAATGATTCAATGAGACCTCGAATTCCATCCCTTTGTGGTTAAATCCCTGCAAACCAAGTAAAAAACATATAAACCTAACTAATCTGCAGGAATGAAATGAAACAAGACAAAACATAATTTAAAAGATAAGCATGGGGTGCCTCCCATGAAGCGCTTGTTTTTGTTAGAGTCTCTAGCTTGACTCCACCCTTATTTACTAGGTAATCAGGTGTCTATCCCTTCACTTGGGATCAAGTATGGGTGGAAGTAGCAATAGACACCCTTAGGGTGTAAGTAAGTTACAGGATAGGGGAAAAGGATAAATAAAAAGCATACTTCCAAGAGATAAAAATGTCCCTATTTACCTTAAATGGTTTAGATGTGATGTACACTCCATGTAGGGAATTTTTGTTTAGTATGGAGGAAAGGCTTCGGTATTAACTATAACTATTTGCACTGTATTACTGTATAATTTTGACTAAGGTTCCTCAGCGAGAAGTCTTTCAAGCTCTTTTAAATCCTTAGTAGGATTAAAATTAGCCTCCTCGTCAACCATGGTTACATTCAAGATCTCATTTCTGAATTCTTACAAAAGTTCGTCCAAAATTGATTTAGTAGCGGTGTACATATATCATTATGCGAGGTGTGGTGGTGAATGAGTCTAGGATCAATG
The DNA here is from genome assembly GCA_026074375.1 of Tanacetum coccineum. Taxonomy (NCBI): domain Eukaryota; kingdom Viridiplantae; phylum Streptophyta; class Magnoliopsida; order Asterales; family Asteraceae; genus Tanacetum; species Tanacetum coccineum. Next base: position 3,458 of record BQNB010149166.1, on the reverse strand, counting down.
GTTATACTATTTCGTTTATCTCATCGTGATGTTAAAAAATTTTCCTTATCGTTCAAGGTCTTCACCTGAATTTTCTCAATTATCAAAAGTATCTTATTATCACATTTACTCTTGATTCTCCTTGAATCATCTTCTGTTCCCAAATTCTTTCTAAACTGTATCATGCCATGTCGCTTCATGTTTTTAGCTCCTGTTCTAAATAAGTCATCCAAGATTTTATCAAAGTCAAAATCCTTCTTACTAGTGTTAGGTGTGGTTGGTGTTTGAGCAAAAAATTGGGGGGTGAAACGATAGGAGTGATTACTGAGTTGATTCATTCCTAGGCCTTGTTTAGCAAAGTATAGATTATATTCTGCTATAGTCATATTTTCAATGTCTACATCGTTGCTCTCATTAGTAGATACTAAATAATTCTTAGGATAGGGTTGAACAGGTAGGAAACAAGTGTGTAGAGGAGTTAAGTTATACGGATAGCTAAAAGTGTTACTCTTATTTCGGTGAAAAGAGTCAACATCCGCCTCATTATAATTTATTAGACTTCTTATGGATCGAACACCATCCCATAATCTCCTTTCTTTCGCAGCTTCATACTCAAGGTACTCGCTCATCGTCATGTTCTCAATATCAGGCTTCATTTCCATGTTTCCTGAAAATCAAACAGAGATAAAAGTAGATTGTATATTACAAGGAATAATAATTCGAAATAAATTATATAACAAAATTAAATTTATAACTAATTACCTCCCTGGCACGCGGCGCAAAAAATTGAATGAGTATATTTTTAAATATATTTTTATAAACTTTTAATTTTATAATAAAACTCGATTATCTAATGACACAATAACGGGAAGAGAACCCGATCATGGGTAGTGTAGTTATGGTAAATCCGAGGTCGTCCCAAGAGCTAAAGGGCGGAACTAAATCTTAATTTTTAAGTGTCGTGTTTTTAAGTTGTTTAGAAATTTATATTGCAAGATAATAAATGAAAGGAATTAAACTGGTTTTATTCAATCGATGGAATTGGTATAGTGGAAAACTACTAAGAAGTTGAACCCATTTAACTTAATTAAATATCCAAGGTTGAATTATTTTGATCTTAAGTGCAATGTCTAATTCTTGTTTTATTAGTGGTTTCTAAGGTCGATAGACTTGAATGTGCATATTTAGTCTATCCAATACTTCCCGCGATTCCAAATCAGTCCTAAATCGTCTAGGAGGTAGGTTATCAAGGTTGTACTGATTAATCCTAACTATTCCCAAAACATATCTAATAACTTATGCAGATTATTAGCCCTATATGAAAGAGTTCCTGTGCTTTTTAAGTATTCGGGCGATAAGTGCGGTGACCAGTTAGTTCCTACACTAGGCAAGGAGTTAGTGATCCTCCCTAGTACCCATTGGATCCCATATTGACATGATATTCAATTAAGGGGGCAAGCTAGGTCTAAACCACCCGTACTACCAAAACCCAGAGTTACACGATAGTCAAGGAATATCTAGTGAGACAAAGAGATCAAAAATAGTTAACCAAGGAATAATTAATAAATTAAATGACAAGAGTAAAATTAAACATAATAAATATTAAACATCAACAAATTAAGCGGAGACCAAATAAATTATTAAAATTAAATAATTGAAATCAAACTGTTATTGTTTATGAATCATGTACAAATCATGCTGAAATAATGTTCCCGGTCTTCTAGTTGGATCCCCTGGCGAACCCCGATACCCGAATCAAGCAGGCAGGCTACGTGCTTATTCTTTTTCTCTTCTTGTCGCACGAACAGGAAAATAAAACCAAAGAATGAATTTGATAATTTGATGCCTTTTTTCCTTCATCCATGCATCATTATTTATACTAAAATTTGAAGTTTCACCACTTGGCAAGTTCTTTCTTGTGGTTTATAATTAATTTATGAAGCTTCCATTGAAATATGCATATCAAGTCTCTGTGATGAGTCATCATTACGTCGTAATTGATTTGTTTATAGCATAACCTTACCGACGTGGTTATGCTGTAAACTTTATGGCGTTACGCCACAAACTTCAGAACGGTCTGTCTTTATAAGAGATAATTTTGGTTACGGTGTAATTAATAATCACGTTGGGCCATAACCCTTAATCAACAACAATATAATTTCTATAAATAATAGATTATGGCGTAACTATATTGGATGTTACGCCGTAAAGACTCGTCAACACCGAATCTTCATATTAATTAAGTGATTGTCTTCAAAGCATCCAAATCTTTGTATTTAATAAATAATTACGACTTTGATTTCCTTCCTCGACTGTTGTTACAGCGTAACCAGTTGTATTGTTACGCCGTAATGCTATTTTAGTCATGATCTTCTTTCCATAGTACTGGTTGCGGCGTAACCAATAACTGATTACGCCGTAATCGTATGAGATGTGTTATGGCGTAACCTTAAAAAGGTTTACACCGTAATGTCTTGTAAATATTTATATTTTACGTCCTTTTCCTTTGATAAATGATAATTACCTGTATTTTACCTGAAAATTACAAAATGATAGAAAATATCTTATTTTCATATGTTAGTGACATAAATGCAAGTAATTTAGGGGATAAAATGATACAAAAATAAAGTATTATTATTTGTTGTAATCAAATATTCCCCCCATTGACTTTTACTTGCCCTCATGTAGAACATTTTAAATAATTCATAAAAAGATTTTAGTTTTTTTTAACCCTCCTCTGGTTTTTAAGAAAATATGAATTTAAAAATCACTTATGCTAGAAAAATTCTAAACCGAGCACTTCACGAAAGGAAAAACAAATCACACTCATACTCTCACTAATCTATGTGTTTCATTTTTGGTGATCACGCAACTGCTTAGTCATAGTATGTATTCTATCATAGGCTTGGAAAGTACACAAATCTACACCAGATAGAATTAGGGTCTAAACAATTCTTAAAGGCAACAAGGGTAACATGGATTAAAAGGGTGATATAAGGGTTAGGATAGACATAGGATACACATTTAACAGTTGTTAAAAAAACACAAAACAAATAGTCTAAAATAATTTAAGGTTTTCATAACTAGCTACTGTCCATCCATGGGTTAAGAGTTTAAGTCCGAAAATCTTATCTTCAATAATGGGCTACTAGCTCCATTCTTTATAAGTATTTGGATGACTTGGTGTAATAATGGGCTACTAGATCCATTCTTCATAATAATTGAGATGTCTTGGTGCAATAATAGGCTACTAGCTCCATTTTTATATATTTTTTTATTTTGCACCATCTTTACATTTTTAGCACATGGGTGGCTTTTTGTTGCACCCTCTTTTCTTCATAAATATGCAAATGCTACAGGAATTTATATCTTTAATTATTGCCCCTGCAACATCCGATATTATATGCACAACCCCCACTTGAGATAAACAACGTCGAAAATGGTGATATAGGGGGGTCTTTATAGATTATAACTGATTG
>BQNB010149165.1:0-16205 GCA_026074375.1 Tanacetum coccineum | reverse complement strand
TTAAAGTGACTTTGTTGAAAAATCGAAGGTGATTGTGAGGATCTTGTCTTCCTGTGAACTTATTGCTTTGCACAAGATTGATTAAAGGTTGTTTAAGCTCAAAATTGTTAGCATTAATCGGTGGAACAACTATAGCATCTTCATATCCCTCGATGGGAGCTTGTAACATCTGAGCCATGGTACGATTATCGGCCATTGGAAAAATATTTTGATTGACAATTGGTTCTTCTAAATCAAAATTTTCAACAACAAACGGAGGAGTTTGTTATTGTTGAATTTTAACGGTTACACGGAAGAGACATAAACCAAATAATCAACTACTTCACGGTAGCTCTCAAAAATTGCTTATTAAGGTGAGCCGTATTTCGTAGAGACACAAATGGCAAGTGTTAAATCTTTAGTTCGATTTGGGAACCAACAAGTTCACCAAAAATTGAAATGATAACACCTCCGTTGAAAATGTTATATTTTGGTATTTTTACCAATTGGTGATATTTATTTCTTAATTAAAAAGAAATATTTTTTTTTCTATTTTTTTATCTTTTACTTATACTAAAAAGAAAAAGAAAACATATTTTTTTACTTTTTATATTTTATGATTTTTTTTTTGGATTTTTGAATTATAAAACAAAAATGAAACTTTCAAGAGTGAAAGGATCTTCAAACCAAATCAACAAACACAAAACGCAAGAATGAAACTTTCGAGGGCGAAAGGATATTCAAACCAAATAAACTAAAAACGAAGGAATCTTAAACACTAGTCCCCGGCAGCGGCGCCAAAAACTGATTGTCAAATTTTATTACACTATAAAATATATATATTAATATAACCTTAAGAGCAATTAAGAAAATTCCCTAATGAAAATTCACTCTCAAAAATATATATAATATAATATATAATACGTATATTTAAACCTTATAAATATGATTGCACCCGGTCGTTTCCCAACGACTAGTGGAATTGAAACCTCGTTTAAGCTTGGATTATGATTTGAATAAGAAAATAGATGATTTGATGATCTATGACTACTAAATAAAAAGCAACAATTAAAATTAAAAATTAAAGGCAATTTAAACAATTAAACAAATACGGTAAACAAATAAAACGCGACAATTAAGCAAATAGACTAAAATTAAACCCTAAAATTGCAAACTAAGTTTCTAAACCTAAATTAAGATAAAAGAAATTTTTAGGAAAAAGAAAAACATTTTTTTTATTATTTTTGAATTTTTTATCAATTAAAAAAAACTATTTAATTCTAATTAAATCCTAGAAAATAAAAAATGGAAATAAATTGAATTTATATTTTTCCTAGATAAAACAAAGAAAAGGAAAATTTTAGAAAAAAGAATTACTATTTTTGGCTTTTTAGATTTAAAGATATAATTTTTCTAAGATTTAAACTAATTAAAAAACTTTAAAAATAATAAAACTATTAAAAATAAAATCCTAAAATTTTTATAAAAATTACACTAGATAAAGAAAAAGTGCAGAAAATTTAGAAAATTAAAAGCCCTAATTTTTACTTTTTTATAAACATTAATTAAACTTATAAAATTTAACCTAAATTATTATTAAAATAGAACTTTAACAACTATTACTAATAAAGGACTAACTAAGCCAGTCCTTAAAAGGACTAACAGTGCAAATACACTAACTGACGAAGGATCAATTGAGTAAACAAGCAAATACCAAAAATTACAAAACCTACCCTGAGAGCCCTACCCGTTTTCAAGATAAGCCCATTTAAAGCCTTAAAAATAAGATGAACTAAAAAGTGTTTTTTAGGAAAAACTTACAAAGCAAGTTTTGGAGAATAAGCTTGGCAAGATCAAACTTATAACAAAAGGCTATATGAGCCTTAAATCCACTAATAAGCCTTATAAGGGCTTTTATCAATAAGCTGACCCTACAGAAAGGAGGTGTTTGCCTTTGGTTTTTACTAAAAGCTTGAAAAGCTCAAAATAAGCCAAACTTTGAAAACAAATGTTCTTACAGCTTAGGAATTGCTTAAACTAAATGAGAAAAGAAAATATAGTTTAAAACACTTATTGATAGCTTGAAATTGAAGAGCCTAAGTACAAACTCAGAAATCAAAGAGATAATCACATAGTTCAATTAAGCTAAAGGCACAAAAAGCCAAAAACTAGATTTTTAAGCTTTTGATGACTTATAAACTACTTATACAATCATATCGAAGTAATAAAATCAACTACTTAAGCTAGCATTCTCAATTTTAGAAAACTGTTAACTACCCTACTGTTTTTGCATCTTTTTTTTTTGACAGAATAAGTGGACTTTTAAACTAAATATGCTAACAAATTTAAAGTTGAAAATGAAAATAAGAATTCCCTAACTAAAACTACTAGAAACATGTAGTTCCTAAAACTCAGCTTCTAAATTCCCTAAAGAGGCAAGCTAAATAAGCACAAAAAATCAGCATTACTACTGAGTAAAGTACTGCTGGTGCAATTGGTCTTACCACAAGAACCAAAGTAGCAGCCAAACTAAGAGCCTTTTACTACCTTAAACACCAATTGAGTGAAGTTAAAGACCAAATTTAACATACACAAGCTAAAGGGAACCTAGAATAAGAATAAGCAATCCTAACTTTGAACTAAAAGTGCCCTGGTGCTGAGATGACAAAATAAGCCATAACTTTTTATATTTTGAAAAAACAACTCTAAAATCTCTATTTCTACTGATTATAAATGAAATCCAAGCTAACTCAAATAAAATGCACAAAACCTTTTGACTTTATGAGGTCAAATTAGCTTAAACCAAACACCCCTTTATATTCTTGACAGATTTGAAAAGGCTTTTGAAATTAAAATCTACTTATTAAAACTTAATTACCAGATGAAAAACAACTTTTAACTAATTTATTAAACATTAACTAACAACTGAATAAGCAAGCAATCTAAGATTTACACTACTTCCTACTATTTTTGGTTTTTTATATAGATTAATGATGACAGAAATGAAAACTTAAGATTTTTTTAACTACTTAATCAAAAACAAATGATCTAACTAATCTAATAAGCAATATTAAAGATATTTTAGCACAAATAAGCAACAATTATAAGCAAATAAGCATATTTAAGCATGGAAAGTAAATAAACAATTATTGAAAGCAAAAACTTTAGGAAATTAAAGAGAAACTTACTAAGCCTCTAGCTAAACAAGAGGAACCAATTAAGGCAGCTACAAGCTCCCTAGCTTATTAATAAGCTAGGGTATAAGTCCATGGGGATCCTTCCTTTATAGATCCCCCTTCCATGAGCTAATAATCCCAAAATGCAAAGCTGATTTATTCTTAAAGTAAAATTAGGATCAGTTAAGTTCCATCAAGAGCTTAGAGACTCTTGAGAGTTGAGAAGAGCTTATTAAAGCTTATTAAGACAGATTGAGCTTTTGAGTAAAAGGGCTTTGAGAGAATTTGAAAGGTAAACACAGGATTTATTTAACCAAAGACATTCATTTCATTACATAAAAGAAGATTACATAATTCAAATTACAATAAGCAATATTTAAGCTAACCTAAATTATTAAAAACTAGAAAAAGGAAAAATAAGGTAAAAAGAAGGTGTTTTGCGTGTGTGAGCTGAGGCCTTTTTATAGGCTGCCAAAGAAGCTTCTAGGCCTCCTGAATCCATCTCCTAGCCTTCAATCCACACCCTTGATTCTTCTAATCATTGCCAAATGATTTTGAGCCGTTTGATCATTTTGTGGATACTAGAGGATTGCCAAGCTGTCATTCTTTGATTGTGACAGCTTGTGCTACTTATGTGAGTGATCCAAGAGTAAATCCCACTTCTCCCTTGTGCTTTTCTTGCTCTGACGTGGCTATGTGCTTGAGAGTGAGCTACTAAGAGCTTGGAGATGACTGATATAACCCTTTCATCTTGCTTAGGAGCCTTTGAATAGACCTCCGTACCCTTCAATTTTAACTTGCCCCTTAATTTGACCATGGTAAATCGTGAAGACGAAGATGAACAGTAAATGGGTCTTGGCGCCAAGTTTATAACTGAACGAGTTAATTCAGTTGGATCTTTGGCCAATTGTCACTTCTAGCCCCTCTCTTTCTTTTCTCCCTTTCTAGTTATAAAAAGGTTTTGGAAATATGCAAGACTAGTCCTTGTGGTTTTTTATGGAAATGAAATGGACTTGTTAAATGGGCTTTTGATTGGGCTTTTGGGCTATTTGGTATCCGGGTATGATAATTTAGGGTTTTTCAGGCCCATTAAGGTTTTTAAGGCCCAATAAGAGGTGAGGGGTTATTTTTGGACTTTTGTGAAACTTGGAGGGTGAAAATGGAATGTTTTTGGGTTTTGTCTTTTATTGGTTGACTTTTTGTTGACCATGTTGACTGGATTTGACTGCGGGTTTGACTTTTCTGGCTTCGGCTTTGAATTCTTTGGCTTCTTTTTGTACTCTTCTGATTCTCGTGTCCGTGCTTGCCTGTTTTTGACTGTTTTCTTGTGATTTTTGATATATCCGTACCTGCACACACAAAACACAAATACAAGCATATTTTTGCCATTTTTGGTCTGTTTTGGGTTTAATTGGGTTATTTTAAGTACAAACGGATATGTGTATTTTACACGTATCACGTATATAGAATGTAAATGATTACAAGAGTTTCCCCATTGATTGCAGCACTTTGCAGGACCTTTTTGGCTTCTTAGATCTTCTAGAAATCGAACTTGGTGGCTAAAAGCATACCCTAAATCGTATTTAGGGTTTGGTATTTATAGACTCTAAAAATTGGTCAATATGGTGTATTGGAACTCAATACAGCGTATCGGGATTAGTTTGCGTAGGCTCCACGAATACAATATTCCAGAATTTTCTTGAGCAGGTTTGGATACGCCATATCCACTTTTTGGATACGCCATATCCATGGATTCACCAGATCCTGCCATCATCATATAACAAAATGTTGTTGGTGGGAAAACTTTAAGCTCATAAATTAAATAATCTGTGACCTACTTCACAAAGCAAACGAGAAAGGGAATTGTTGAACAATAAACAACAAGATCATCATATAAGCCTATCTAGAACATAACTATCAAATAACAGATCTCAAAGACGAAGCTAAGCAGATCTAAAATTAAGAGTGTTATTGATATGGTACCTTCACATATTGAGATTATTCATCCTCTAGTAATAGCGGTTCCTTCATGCTCTACAACCTCATTCGAGAAGCAGCCATCTAGAGATCTCTATATTGGTAGGAAACATCGCGAGATACTCCCTTTAACCACCTTTTTCGCATCGCAATATGTGAGTACCTGAAGTGAATATAAAGTGCGGATACCCGGTGATCATGCCTGATCTCATCCAAAGTATGAAGTGTGCTATTTTTAATCAAATGCGAAGAATACCTTTATTCTATTAAATATGCAATCATCGTTCTTGGTGCGATGATAAAATACGAACAACACAAATGAATCTATGATTACTAGCGCGTACGATCGCAGAGACCGATACTCTGTGGTATGGGAATTCCCCCCCCCTCCCCCCCCCCCCCCCCCCCCCCCCCCCCCCCCCCCCCACCAACCCCCACCATACCACACCAACCCCCCCCCCCCATGAAACTAACAAATGACGTTATTGATCTGAAGCATGATTCATATTTTTATTGGATTTCATATACCCTGTAGATAATGTAAATTAGTATTGCACGCCCCGGACCCATATTCCGCTGCGACCCAATTTGGGGGTGTTACAATTCTATTCTGAAGAATGCTCCACATCTACTCAACAAAGGATTCCGGGTTCGGGAGGAAGCTACTAAAGCTACTAATACTCAACTCACGGAGACTATTGACTTTCTCACTCTGAGTTAGTTGATATTGAATAGGTGGCAATCAGCTCCAGCCTCTGATTACTAAAACTAAAATTGCACTTATTGAGTCTAGAGCCAAAAGAGATCAATATAAATCTCATAGGACACAATTCTAAAATACACATGTTGATTCATACACTGTGAACACATGTGAGATACTAAGAGTCTTACACATTATCCTTGTGATATTGCCAGAACATCAGAGTGATACCTCACAGTATTCACAGTGACGATGGAAATCCTACCAGTGACAACATCAAACAAGCATTGCGGCAGGTGACTTGTGCGATTCTATATGAATCAAACTTGTGACAACTGAATATCAATATCGGTTTAGTATATGAATTGCCAGATGAATTTAAAAAGATAAAATCGTTTGGCGTGTTAGAAAAATCTTTACTCACTAAGACGTCAACTGATTTTCTTAAATCAATTTTCAATCTTATGTCCATGGGCAGCCTCACAAGGGTATCTGGACATAGGAAAGCTAAACACGAATTGACGACTCAATCGAGAAGATAGTAACTGACCAATTCACTCTTACCGTGTTGTCTGCTTTGAGACGCATCGGAATATAGGTATGAGAGTGTTACTTCATATATGAATAACACAAGATATATATGAGAACGACCATTAAAAGTCGTTTAAAACCGATATATTAGATTTAGCAAATTGTTTGTTACAAAAGCCTGGAGCTTCACTCGTTTATTGTTCAAAATACAAAGATTCTTGTCCATAAAATGTTTCCCCAAAATGTAATGCAACCAAATCTTTTATGCATATGACTTCCAAAATAACTACCACCAATGTATCCCTTGTCTTGTACCTTGTTGATCTCCTGAGAAAACATTGCTTAAAACGTCAACAATAATGTTGGTGAATTCATAGGTTTGTAAAATGTATAATGTAGGACCACAAGATTTCCCCATGATAATGCAACACTTGCAAACAACATAAAATATAATTACGTTTCCCTAAGCTCATGACACTGAAGCTCGACATGTATGAATTGCAATATAAATTGCCAACATTGCCCGTGATGATGTTCTAACCCGCAACATCCTAAATCCAACATGGTATACGTTCGTTTGTCCAATGATAGCTAATCACCCGAACGGAGATGTCAATCCTAAATAGATCTATTTATAACATTTGCGCTCACAACAATAATTAACAGTTCATGATAATGGGCTCGGAGGGTTATCGTTACTTAGGCAAACACGTAATCGTAATGTAAAATGTTCACTTGCGTCCAATTATAAAACATGCATATGTTTCTCACCTCAAAACTTGTAAATTATTATAAATGTAAAACGTGGGGCTATGAACTCACCTCGAGTGGATGAGTTAACAATGTAAATCAAATGTGTGAAAATGCGTCACAATTATGCCCGAATGCAACCTAATTGATTATAGGTTGTATAAGTACTAAGCAATATGATTAACTAATACCATATATAATTCTATATAGCTACATCACCATCTAATCATTTTAGTGAAATCATATTTATAAAGAAAAAACGTTTATAAATATCTCTTTAGTAAAAATGGCGTAACTTTATCGTTTTAAGTCCGTTTCTTATGTCCACGCTTTCGTATTAAGACGAGCTATCAAAATATTACATTGTCATATTTTAATTCATCTGGTGAACAGTACTTTTTAATGTTCATATACTTTTATAAAATTATTTTTATAAAATTAATCGTCGTAAACTCGCAAACGTCGTATTTTATTCGTTTTAACTCCGTTTTTAGTATTTTTTTCGAGCACGTCTTCATAATTAATAGTTCTATCTAATTAATGATTTTTTCAAAATAAATTTATCTGATGTGAACAGTAATTTTTATAAAATTAGTTATATAAAAGTATTTATTGTCGTAAACGTGAAAAATCCATGACTCCTTCGTTATTAATCAAAAAATTATGATTATCAATGTTTTTGAATCCTAAAAATATGTACTATCTGAGAAAAATAATCGTTTGTATATATCAGAAGTGAATTGTATTAAGTTTTTATAAAATTTCTTTTATAAAACACTTTTTAAAACTAAATCTTACTAATTACGTATCTCCTTCGTTATAACTCGGTTTTTCGAGTTTCTTACTTTTTTAGAATCCTCATGACATATAGTATTTTATAAAAGTATAAAATAAACACTTTATATTTCGAATTAAAACAACAAGATTTTATCATTTTGTTAATATGTGTTTAAAACTTGTTTTTATAACTTTTTAGTTTAGTCACTTTGTTACAAGTCCTCTACAACCATTTATATCACATGTCCTACATAATTAAAGTCCTTAGTTTATGATTTGTACAAATATTGTCCAAGAATCACAAGATTCATAAGTTTACATACTTATTTGTTCATGAACTTTTATAAATATTCTTTTTAGGTAACTAGTTTATATAAGCTTTTATACATAAACCACACTTATATAATGTATATACTTTCATTCTCAAATGTTCTTAACAACAATATAGCACATGAAAAAGTATTTCGTACCATGATCATAAGTAAAAATTCTATTTTACATGTAAATAAGTTTCCGAGATGGTGATTAACTACATAGCCATTATATACATATAAAATCATAAATGTAAAGAGATTAAGGTTTTTAGGTAACCTTAGTATGATGTATGATGATGAACAATATGATCTAAACCCTTGTTTAGCTATTTAACCCAAGCTTCCAATACAAAAGAAACCTTAAATCCAAGTAAACCCTAATCTTGAACCTTCTTGCTTTAACACTTGTAAACCCCAAATCAAACCTTCTAAACACCTTAGGATATCTTAAATATGTTGTAAGAACACTTAGAAATGTGGTAAATAAATTTGGTATGGATTGTTTATGTTGTTTGGTGTGTGTCGTGGGTTTAAGAGAGCAAAGAGAGATATGAGATAGTTTTTCACTTAAGCAAATAAAGAGTGTGTGTGTTCTTATCTAGCACTTGTCTTATATACATATAAGACTAGTCAAAGTGGCCATAGGAAAGTCTTAGACATGAAGAGGGTCTTAAGGAAAGTCTTTGGTCAAATAAACATGAAAGTCTTATGGTTTAATGAGTTGTGTATGTACAATATCAAGTTGCTAGTAAAATGTGTGCTCCTTGTCCCTTTTTCTTGTTGTTGCCATGGGATATGAGATACAAAGGGAGAACAATATGATTTTTGATATCTTGCATAATATCTAGTTATTTACTTGAAGCTTAAAGTGGTATATATAATGTGTAAAGTGTAAACTTGTAACATTTATTTATTAATTGGTTTTCCTTTATGTAAATTCAGACAATATGTAACCATAGGTGAAGTTTTATAAAAACTTTGGGTATTGGATATAATAATGGGTATTTGTTGAAGCGTAGAAAAGTTTTGGTGGTTCCGGGAATGCCTAAACGTATTTTATCGCGAAACGTAAACACTTTACGTAATCAATGAAAATAAAATGTGCAAAGATAATAATTATACTCCAAATAATTATCTAACACTTGTTTGACGTAAATATTTAATTATTTGATGCCCGTTTACGTTGAATGATCATTTTTAGCTTACGCGATTTAACTTAACACTTTAAAATTAAAAGCAAACGTGTACAAGACTAAAAATAAATAGTGAATTTAATGACGTCGTAAATAACCCTAAAACACGAGGTGTTATAATGTGCCTCTGATGTGGGTATGAGAGACGAAGTAATTGTTGAAATTCATCAACTTGAGCGAGAGCAATGACATGCTTTAAAGCAAAAGAGTCGAATTAAGTGGGCTATAGAAGGAGATGAGAACTTGAGATATTTTCATGCCTCGATCAAGAATAAAGGGAGAAAAAACAATATATATGGAATGATTTGTAACGGAGATTGGTCAAATGACTCGACCATTATTAAAGAGTCCATTTATGCTCACTTTGTAAACCGATTCAAAGAATTAGAGGGGAACATGCCTCGTCTTCGCAGCAATCGCTTCTAAAAATTACATCCTGATGAAAGAGTTCAATTTGAGTCCTTGTTTTCTATACAAGAGTTAAAGCAAGCGGTAGACGAATGCTCGGGCTCTAAGGCCCCCGGACCAGGTGGGCTTAATTTTAACTTTTTAAAGAGATATTGGGATATTTTAAAACTAGATTTTTTCAAATGCATCAAGCATTTTGAAGCTTCTGGTAAACTACGAATGGTGTAAACCCATCAGTTATCACACTCGTTCCAAAGGTTAAAGACCCTATTAGTGTGTCGGATTTTCGCCCCATTAGCCTTATAGGTTGTGTATATAAGGTTATTTCAAAAATTCTAGCGTCGAGATTGGCAAAGGTTATTGGTAATGTTATATCTACTAACCAAACTGCCTTTTTGGCGGGGCATTAAATTCTGGACGGGGTACTTATTGCAAATGAGATTGTCAATGTTGCATTGAAATCGAAACTAAAACTCCTACTTTTAAAAGTTGACTTTGAGAAGGCTTTCGATAGTGTAAGTTGGGATTTCCTTATTGATGCAATGAAGCAAATGGGCTTTGGTCATAGATGGTGTGAATGGATTAAAGGTTGTTTGCAATCTGCCATAATTTCGGTTTTGGTAAACGGTTAGGCTACAAAAGAGTTTCGAATGAAGAGAGGGCTTCGTCAAGGTGATCCGTTATCTCCTTTTTTGTTCATCATTGTAGCAGAGGCTTTACAAGTCTCAATACGTGATGCTTGTGACAACCGTATTTATAATGGATTATCCCTTTCTAATGACGGTTCTAATCTATCTTTATTATAATATGCTGACAATGCTCTTTTTTTCGACGAATGGTCTACTAAAAATGTTAAGAACTTGGTGAGGATTCTTAGCTGGTTTCAAGATGCATCAGGCCTTAAAGTAAATCTCTCAAAAAGTAGACTTTATGGTATAGGTGTTAATATAAGCAAAGTAATTAATGTTGTTAATTCTATTAATTGTCAGCATGACTCTGTTCCTTTTTGTTACTTGGGTTTACCGGTTAGGAAAAATATGAGAAATAAAGAAAGCTAGCTTGGTGTGGTGGATCGAGTTAACTCTAGGTTATCTTCTTGGAAATCTTGTCTACTTTTGATAGGTAGACACCTTACCCCGTCTAAAGCGGTTCTTGGGACTTTACCACTTTATTATCTATCGATCTTTAAAGCTTCCACTATGATTCTTAAACAATTAGAATCTAATAGAAGGCGCTTTTTGGGGATTTAAAGATGAGACAAACAGAATTTCATAGGTTAAGTGGGATATTGTCCTTCAAAGTAGCGAGTAAGGAGGTTTGGGCATTGGTAGTCTCAGAGCTAAAATATTGGGTCTACTTGGAAAATGGTGGTGAAGATTCTTAAATGTGAAGAATGCGCTTTGGTGTAAAGTTATTTCAATGTTTTACGGTGTAGATGGCGGTTTTAGTTCTAGAATCGGTTCAGGTCTACATAAAAGTATCTGGGAAAATGTTATTAGTTCTGGTGAGGTGATGCGGTAGTCATAGGACTTCTACACGAAGTTTTACAACTCCCTAGGCAGTTTACCTAACCGTTGTAGTGTAGTATAGGCAAGGCTCGGGGGTTGTTATCGTTCTCTAGGGGAATAGCGCTGTGAAGGCCGGATCGAATGTTCACTAAGGTCTAAGGGTTGACGGAAGATTATTTTTGTATTTTTATATTTAATGAAAGCAAGTAAATTCTGGTTTTAGAGAGGTTTTGGTTTTAAGCTAATTAATTACTAATAAACTAAATAACAATTATACAATGAAGCGTATTAACCTGGGATGCACTACTCCTTGCTAGCTATTCAATTATACCTATTGCTTTGTCACACTTGAGATGTAATGTGCAAGTCTTTACTAATTCATGAACGAATTACACAAACCCGCCGTCTATGTAATATTCTGTTAGGGCAATGCACAAGTAAGGTAGTATGAAGACTATTACAAGGCCCCTAAGAGTATATTACATGCAATTAAAATATCTTAAGAGGGATCAACCATATAATGGGTAAGGTAGTATGAAGACTGTTACCCATGGTATCCTTTCTACACACTCACGTTTCCCTAGACATGTCAATAATGATACAGACAAAAGCTGGTTTTCTTGAGCTTAACGCGCAAATTCATCAACAAGAAGCAATAGGAAACAAGAATTATAAACTATAATCAATTATACTCATTGAATCTGTCACAAACAACAATATATAATCAATCAATGGCAATTTTCATGCATACCCAAATAAATACTAGATGAATTAGCCAAGCATACTCAAACAATATAAATTATAATCAACAAAAGGAATTAAAGACATGATTTAAGATATAAGTGATAATCAAACCATTACAAGATGTTTATGGATTGAATTAGACTCTCTAAGTTGCTGAAAAAACACCTACCCAAACCCTTTAGTCGGCCCTAAGGTTTGGGGCTTAATAAAACGAAGTTATGAGGTTGTAATTATAGGCAAACCCTAAACCGACCTTCCTGACACCGTCACCAAAATTCACGATGCCTTCGCAGCATCATTTTTCACATAATTGTAGATTATCTCGTTGCGACCGCGTGGGCTATTGAATCGTCGAAATCCGAGTTCATATGAAGGAGTTATGACCAAAACAATATGTGGTACTTCGCTCGCAAGTGAAATGATCTTCTTAATCTCGTGACACAAAATCTTCTAGGGTTTCTTTAGATCGGCCACGTCCTGACGCCGTCGCGATATTCCTGACGCCATCACTATATAGATCACGACGACGTCATTTTATGATTGTGACGCCGTCTCCAGCCACTGTTTGCATATATCTTCATGAGATTTGGTGTAGGTCCGTAATCTTGTCTGTTTCTTCTCCAAATGAGCCCAAGTCACGTGTATTTCCTCCAAAAGCCATCTAAGTGCTAAAAACCTGAAAATAAATGATTAAGCACGTAATCTAGGAATATTTGCATGATTTAAGAGGTTAAATGACCCCAAAATAGTGTATAAAATAACACCTCATAAAATACTCCTACACTTGGGATTTGCTTGTTCTCAAGCAAATGGGCTTTTCTACCTAGACAATAGCAATATTAGAGTCATTTAACCTACTCTTTAAAAGCATTTTATTGCACAACCTTCTATACCTCGTAATTAAAAGCACGAAAAATATATACTAGCACCTCACATAAGTGTTTGAGATTCTCTTTTTCACTCGGGTGTATATATAACAACTATGGGGAAACGGAAAATCAATACTCATTACCTGTCATAGCATATAAATTACCATATGCTTGGTAAATGATCAAACCTCCACCGCTAGGCGCAAGTATTATTCATTACTATCAAAGAGGTCTTTTAAAGGGGTTATGGGGTGTAGGTGTAAGATAACATTAACAAAAATGGAAATGGATGGGATATATTTAGGTGGTGACTTTAGATGAATTTGGAGTGGAATGGTTAGCTAACTATTTATAAGAATACACGTTGGTTTGGTTGCTAAGCCAAAGACTCAGACAAAATATACAAACTCTACAAAACTCTACACCAATCTTTTTCTTTTTCTTTTCTTGACTCTAATATAAACATAGACATAAGCAAATGACAGCCCGTACATTTTTTTTCACTTTTATATATATATTTTTTCGATTCTTTTCTTTTATTTTTCTCATTTTTTTCGTATACTTTTGCTCTGCCATTGCTTAAACATATAATACATCATGGGGGTTTATAGATACACCCCTACACTTGAACTTTTGCATACTCGATTATTTACAATCTAACTAATGACCCGATTTGAGATGGATCAACATAGCATGGAGCTTATTGAGCTCTATAGGGGTAATAAATTACTTCTTCTCAATTTCTTCATAAGATGAATACTACCATGAATCCCAATCGTCCCAAAACTGTATTTACAAGGATAAGGACTTAACAACCATGTACTCAAATAATTAACTTGGGTTAAAACAATAATGTACTAAAGGTGCGTACATACAAGGTAGGCTAAGGCGATTTGGGTGTAACGATTGGTTTAAGGGTGAACAATGCTCTTCATTAATAGTCCGGCTTAACTAGAAAATTATGAGAACCGTGAAAAAGGATAGGCTCAGAGGGTTGTACTAGGGGTATCATGCACTAAAAATGAGTGCATGGCAAGGGTGTAGGATAGTTATATGATCGGTGTGACCATCATAACAATTATAGGTTTAAAACATGGGTTAATCCTAGTGTCTCTTATCTAGAAAATCCTAATACTCACTATGCGGTCTCGGGATGCATCACAATAACAAGTTTTAGAATTTAATATACTACTGGTACACTCATATAATTTAATACCGATCTCAATGCTCCAGAAAAGGCGACAAAGACCACACATACACATCCGTAACGACGGAATAGACACATATGACTGCTCACTCCTTAACTCGAGAAAGCTAAAGGTATAAACTATCTTGGGTATCAATAATGGATACCCGAATTCCTATAGATCTAAAGGCGAACCTCACATTTTTTAGGTGGAATTCTGAGGGTTTTAGTGCTAGTCATATACATTCCTATCCATGAGACACTATTAATACTCGATTTTCATTGGTGTGTGTCATAAAAAAATTTAAATTTTGGTTAAAATTACCATTTTATGCTATGTTTCGATATATTACCCATTATTTTAAGGACAAAGCAAATGGAAAATAAAAGAATTGTTTCTAAGGCTTATTTCCTCCCTACACTTAAGTTGAACATTGTCCCCAATGTTCTATAAAAGTACCCATAAAATGAATAAAGGGAAAATAAAACAAGGAAAAGAAACTAGTCTTCCCATGGTTTGCTCAATAATGGAGAAGAAACATGCGATAACTGGTTAAATCGTCCTCCAAGAATCATCTAATGAAAACATCCTAAGATCTTCCAAGCTTCTTCTTGTCAAATATAACCTGTAATCAAAGACAAAGACAACTACACCAAGCGTAAAATCCACGGGTGAATGATAAATACAACCTCATTAACTATGTTTAGACTCTATAGAAGCAATAAAGATAGGATAAATGAGTTAATGTGATTGTAGTTTTCTGTAGGTTTTTAGGAAAATTACAAATTCATGAAATTATACAAGATTAATTTCTCAAAAATTAATTAAAAATCAAATTTTCCTGTAGCAGGCCTGGCGATACCGTCAGGATTAATCCTGACGCTGTCTCCAAGGTTCTGTAAAGAATATATTTTTTTCTTCAAAAATCCCTGTATGCAAGTTCCCATTAGTTATTTACTGCAAATTTTACTGCAAAAACCACAAAATTTATTAACATAATCATATGAGTCAAAACAAACACACAAGACACACCTAAAATGCAAGAAAATAAAGGATTGGGTTGCCTCCCAATAAGCGCTTGTTTTTGTTCGAGTCACGAGCCTGACTCTATGCTTATTTGACGTGCAAAAGGTGGGTCTCCCCTACACTTGAGGTTAGGTGTGGGTGGTGGTAGTGATACATACCATTTTGATGGAAGTATGCCACGTGAGGTGAAGGCGGTGTGTGAATGGTCAAGGGTTTTACTACCTTCATCCTAAAACTACCTGGACTATATGGGTTGATGGGTAGGTCGGTTCCTCTTTTGTTTCCTAGATTTACATCTAAGGGTGAAAAGTTGAGTAAAATTTGAGCCTTTAGTTCATCAATACTAGGAATTTCCCTACTATTAAGAGGAATTTCATGATTATAATTATTCAAGCCTAAATCCTCTAGTTGTGTTTGGTCAAAAGGTTCTACCTTCATCAGGATTCCTATGGTCACTTCTACTTCTGGGTAAGTCACAAGCGGTGTATATACCTCAAATGATGGGAGGACTTGTGGGGGACTTTGTGGGCTTAGATTATCCCCCTTATCCCATGCTATACACGGGTGCGTCTCTACCCAAATATTCTCATTCCCAAACAATCTTTTTGCCTGAGCCTTCAAACTTGCAAATTCTTGATCATACATCATTGGTGTGAGAGAAAGAGTGATTTACAAAACAAAGGGAACAAAGAAAAGATAGACTATAAGAAAGCTATCAAAACAAATAAATAACTCACTTGATAGGAATCTAGTGAGTAGACCTAAGCTAAATAGACTCTAAAACCTAGAATATTCCGCGGCAGCGGCGCCAAAAACTTGATGCGGATTTTTGCAAAACCATAAAAGTTTTACAATCCTCCTAGGCAGTGAACCTAACCATTGTAGTGCATTATATGTAAGTCTGGGTGATTGATCGTTCTCTAGGGGAATAATGAGGTAGGTTCAAAGTTTTGAGTAAGCTAATAACTACTCCTATTGGTTTAATTAAAAGCAAGTAAAATCAATATGTTTGAGAGAGGTTTTGAGTAAGCTAATAACTACTCATAATTATAACTAAACTAAGCTA
>BQNB010149162.1:4004-16206 GCA_026074375.1 Tanacetum coccineum | reverse complement strand
GTGGATAGTTTTGCCGAAAAAAATTTATTAAAAAAAACGTTTGTGCATTAAATTGGTTTTTTGTGCATCAAAAATTCGTTTTTGTATCCAACTTCTTTTGACTTTTTGCATCAAAATTTTATTGCGCATCAAACTATAACAAGTCGAAAAA
Source organism: Tanacetum coccineum (assembly GCA_026074375.1). Lineage (NCBI taxonomy): Eukaryota > Viridiplantae > Streptophyta > Magnoliopsida > Asterales > Asteraceae > Tanacetum > Tanacetum coccineum. The sequence continues at coordinate 16,055 of BQNB010149162.1, read as the reverse complement.
TTTGTGCATCAAAATTTTTTTGTGCATCAAAATTTCTTTTTTTTGCGCATTAAAAAAACGTATAAAAACTCAAAATTAGAAAAACTTCTTTTACAAAAGTTTTATGCACCAACATACCTGATTTAATGGAATTTTTTTGGAATTTTTCGAGAATTTTTTAAAAAAAGTTTTCTTTTTATCCTTTCACGAGTATTTGTCTTTTTATTTTAACCTTCCTCTATATATATCTAATCTAATCTAAAACCTATATATAGGAAAGATGGAGAGAGAATGATCTTCCACTCAAAATTCATGAATATGCCACATAATTCATTTTGGGTGTCACATAGGATTGACCAATTTGATTAAGTCAAACACCAAAATACATTTCATTAACTAAACCTCCAAAATTAAAAAAAAAATAAACGAAAAACTACCCGATTCACATTCATGAGATCCAAAAAAATGCATCCCTAATCATAAATCAGATTCAGGAAAACATAAATGAATCTTTACCTATTATCATTCAAAATCAAAAACTTTATTCTAAAATCACAACCTCATAAAATATTCACCAATTACTATCAAATTCAAAAATCCCAATCTAAAATCACAATCACAATCAGATCCATAAAACAAAACCCTAACAAAAAATTCATCCCCACTATTCTATAACCTAAACCCTTATCCACAAAATCCATCTCCTAAAAATTGACAAAACCACTGATTCTTTTCAATCCCAACAATTGATTCATAAATCAAATATCATACAAAAACAAGATCGGGGAGAAATTAGCAACAAACCATAAACTTTTCATCATCCAAGATCAAAGAAACGATTTTTGGTTTTTTATTTCATTAATCTTTGAATGGGAAAAAAACCAAAAATCAAAAATCAATTGATGATGAAGTTGAAACCCTATACCTTTTATGATCTTGAAGATTGGGAAAAAAATCAAGAAATAATTGGAAGACATAGAACCTTTTCAATTGCAGGTTAAGTTTTTCTCATTATAAAATTAAGATTTTACTCCCTCTGTCCCTTTTTAAGTGTCCGCCATCAAAAAGCTCAAATATTAAGAAACAGGTAAGAAAGCCTTTGTTTAGGTAAGCAAATGACAATATAGCCCATGTACTTGATATGCAATTTTACACTGTACTCGTATAAAATTTGTCTTTTTGATGTACTTTACCTGTTGCAAGTTGACCAAAACTAAATGGAGCCAAAAATTGGCGCCTTGTTTGCCACAAATTCAAAAGTTCCCACTAAATGTCCATGCATTTTATGAGTACTCCGTATTTGTTTACATGGCAGTGTGTAAATGGAGATAGATCCTCCCATACATCCTATACTAAATTAATTTTACATGTCTTTTTTCTTTTGAAAATGGAACATGACTTAATTCCATGCACTCAAAAAACCTTAACTAATTATGAACGTCAAACAATTTTTTCAAACATTTGTTAGAAAAAGCTTACTGGTGAGTTAAAGAAAGGATCCTTGCATTTTTGAGAAAAAAAATGGGCGACTCTAAGCGGACGTCTTAAGTCGTACTTGGCATCGAGCTAGACTACAAGTCCTACAAATGGATCATGGTTGATGTATCATCCCAAAGAAGGCTTGTGCAGATGGAGAAAACGAATACAAATTGATTTTACTCAAGTTTCACAAATTCCATTACGTCGTCGCACGAATATTCGAACTCTTGCAAAATCAATAGATGTTCCAAAATCGGTCGTGCATAGAAGAATCAAAGAAGGGGAACTTCGACCACATACGAATGCCGTCAAACCACATTTGACCGATGAAAATAAAAGGGCGAGGTTACGTTTTTGTTTATCTATGGTCACGCCATCACCCTCCTCTAATTTTAAGCGTCCTACATTTAACTGGATAATGTACAACATCATCCAGATTTGATGAAAAGTTTGTTTTATATGTCCAACCAAACAATAACGACATACTACCCTTTTTCCGGGCGCAAGATGACCCAAAAAGGACATGAAAATTGAAAAAGTTTATAAAACAAAAGTACTGTCCTTCTAGTCCGCGGTTTGCAGCACCGACAATATCGATTCATCGGGATAAGTGAAACATTTTTTCGGGAAGATTGGATATATTCCCCCCGCCCCGTTCCCCCCGGTGGTGGGTTTGTCTGTGCTCACGAAACCTTAGAGCCGGCGAAGCGTTCAAGTAAGAATCGTGTTGCGGGAACATTGGAGACAAAACCTATCTTATCGGTAACTAAAGAGGTTACAAGGTCATGGTTGATACAAAAGGTACTACCGGCTATTAGATCGACGTGGCCACAAGGTCATACGGGTCCGATTTTTATTCAACAAGACAATGCAAAGCCTCATATTAATGTTGACGATGTTGAGTTTATTCAAGAAGCATCTCGAGATGGGTTTGATATAAGACTTTGTTTTCAACCCCCAAATAGTCCGGATTTAAATGTGTTAGATCTCGGGTTTTTTCGGGCGATTCAGTCACTTCAAGAGCAAGAGGTTTTAGAGACAATTGATGAATTGGTTCATGCGGTTCAAGCTTCTTATGAAAGAATGCCATCTCGCGAACTTAACAATGTATTTTTAACTCTACAAACATGCATGAAAGAAATTTTAAAGGTTCAAGGTAGCAACAATTATCAAACACCACATATCGGCAAGGGTAGACTAGAAAGACAAGGAATGCTGCCATTAACAATTGATTGTGAACAAAGTTTGATCGATCAGGTGATTTCTTATTTGGACCAGTAAGAAAAACTAAGGAGTAAACAACTTTTATGATGAAAATGTATTTTGTCTCTTTTTTTATGCTACTGTAATGTAATCGATGCAAAATTTCAAGATACAGTATGTAGATTTTGGTTTTGACTTTTGTGTTTATGCTTGGTCCTACCATCACTTTTTGAATATGTTCCATCTGTATTTTTAAGTACATAACTAAGGGTATTAGTGTAAAATCACCTATATATTCTTATCTATTTTAGGTAGTGGACACTTAATAGGGACGACGCAACAAAATCGAAAGGCTGGCACTATTTAGAGGAGAAGAACTGAGGAGTATTATTTTTTCTGGATTTGTTCATACTATATTTGTCCAATAGATTTATGGTTGTCATCGTATTGTTAGTTTATAAGATTTCTAGTTACATATTTAGTTTGGCTGATTTTTGTGTATTTTTCAATTATAACTAAAAAAAATAAAAGATGTTATCTTCAACAATTTATTTTATCAGGTTTAAATTTTAATTCTCTTAATAGCGTAAGGAAGGTTTGAAAAAAAAAGTCAGATAATACCAAAAAAAACTTTAAAATTTAAATCAACAAATGTGATCCATTTTATGAATTAAGGTATCAAGAAATCCATGATCTCTTAGCTTGAGGTTTTAGTATGACTGATTGTTTGACATATAGTATAGCGTGGCTTAAAGTTAAGCAATGTTTCGGCACTCGCTGGCCATTGCTACACTATTAGTTCATATCTGCTTTGACTATGACTATAGATATTGGGTTCTCGAACGTTCATTTATAGTGCTAATATGTTGTGTCTATTACCTTTTATAGGTGCTCAGCTTGCACAAATTATAAGGTATTTCAATATCTTGCAAGGTTCAGGTATACGAGTTTAAGGTTGTGGTAAGGTCTATTACGAGCGAACCTTGCCACATGTAGTAGACATTAGTATGTTATGGTGAGAAGCATTTACCCGAAAAACTTAAAATTTTAGGATGTCAGGGGACATATCTTTGGCAGATCTGTGTAAAGATGAGTATTAGAATACATATTTTCATAGATAAGCGACTTGAAGATGGAATTTCGAGTAGCCAATGTAAGCGTTTGTTCCTACAAAATCGATACTTATTTTTCGTTTAATGGGAGTATAAAATGAAGCTTAGATATCAATGCATCCTTAGTTTATTTGAACTACTGAAAATAAAATGAGAGTATAAAATAACCCTTAGATTGGGATATCAACTTAATATCAACTCCTTCATGCAACATTAATTCGGGTAAGCTTCAAACTGATTCTTTTTTCTTTTGTTAACTTCACATATAAATAACAAGTCTTGGTCTATTAGTTGATGTTGGAAAGTTTGATCTTTGATGTAGGAGTGGTGGTAGATGAATATTAAACAAGTCTACTACGTCAAGAAAAGATTGGAAAATATTTTTTCCAAAATAATTGTTGGTTGTACATTTTTCTTTTTCAATTCTTACTTTTGTTTTAGGTTTTGTAATAGCAAGATATGGTTTACCGGTTGAGTTGTTCTTTTCACTGAGTTCATACGTATTCTAATTTATGTCGTCTTTCATTTCGTCCTGCAGTACACTTCATTGAAACCATTGGGCGATAGAGTGTTGACAAAAATCAAGGCTGCTGAGGAGAAGAGTATAGGAGGTATATTACTGCCATCAACATCACAAACTAAACTACAAGGTGGCGAGGTTGTTGTTGTTGTTGGTGAAGGTAGAAGTATTAGAGTACGAAAAAAGAAATCGATAATGGAGTTTAAGGTAACCACTAAGAAGTTAAAAGTTAATTGGCATACATTGTATAAATTTTCACTGACATACTAACCCGAGCTACATTTATATGATCATTATAAAGACCGGTACCCAAGTAGTGTACTCCAAGTATTCAAGGACTGAGGTTGAGTTTAATGGGTCAAACCACCTCATACTGAAGGAGGTTGACATTCTTGGTATCCTTGAGACTGAAGAATTAAGGATTTGAAGCCGCTTAGTGATAGAGTTCTCATCAAGGTTAGTAATCTTAAAAAACATAATTATGTTATATAACAACCTGCAATTTTCATAAATGTAAATATCCATCTATTAAGTTAGATGATGTACATATTCTATTCAGTTATATATGACCTGTCACCTTTTTTCAGGGAAATTTTTTCGCTTTATACATACATTACTTGTCAATATCGTCAATATGCAATATAAAACCTGCAATAACTCAATTAACGGACTCGTACAACCTACGTATGGCAAATCTATCTATCATTATTGTCAAGAAAACATCTAACATATCAATGTCAATATCATAATATCATTATTACAAGATATATTAAACCTATAAATACCATTTGCAAACATCATACAAAATGGGCTTAAACCATTATCTCGGGATCCACTAAACCCTAACCTCATATGAAAAAGGGTTAACAACCTAAAGGATATACACCAGCTACTAAAGCATATGTACAAGTAGTATAACATCTTCATTGAAATATATTAATCTCTCAAAATCAAGTACAAGTCTTAAAAGCTCAATGCATAAGTCATTAACTCAATCCCCTAAAATACTGTTTAACCTCCGTATTTCATCCTCATTTCTTCACTTACCAATTGTGTACATGCTACTAACACTCATTCTAAAATGTATAAACCCCTAAATATTCTATTCCCCCAATAAGCTTTCATACATCTTTTAACACTTACAAAACCTAATTCACGAACCCTAAACCCTAAAACCGAAGCTAGTATTCTAAACCATGACCCGTTTCTTGATTTACCCATTGAAAAACCTAAACCAACTCTTATATAAGTTATAATAACATGAATTACCACATCATCAATCATACTCAATCATCATTTCATCTTTTCTGCTTCAATCTAATACCAAGAAACAATCCATAAAACACCTAATGTGCCCTAATTGTGACTTTTGACACATTTTCTCATTTTCTACCTACCCATTTCTTTTAACTCAAACCACCTATCAACAACTCTTGATTATAATCCCTTAAATAAGTCCTAGGATCAGTAATCACCTATCATTCCTTATCAATGTATACAAATTACAATGCTAGAAAACTCAACCGGACCCTAAATGAACCTTAGTGAACCCGAAACCAAAACCCTTGCAAAATAACCCATTTTAACTATTTTTCTTGCAATCAAGCACCTCCATGACTAAGCTACTTCATTCCTAAGCAGCTTACAAGCACCTCTCTTCAAATATCTTTCATTTATATTGTTTAAAAATCACAAAAACTTCTTGTTCCTTCTAGTGCTTAGCCGCGGCAAAGAAAGAGAGCAACACCTCACCAAAGCTACTCCCTAGCTTATACAACTCATATACTAGCTTCTCCACATCCCTAACTAGACCCTCTATGTGTCAAAACCAGATCATAAGCTTTGCTTACTCCTTGCTACTTCAAATGGGTATAAATAGGACTCTTATGTCTTCATTTTTCTTCATCCCCCACTTCCTCCTCTATAACCCTTCATAGTAGCAACTCCTTGCTCAATATGAATTCTAATAGATCTTAAGAAGTCTCAAGTACAGAAAGGAAGCAAAAGAAACCAAGAAACGAAGCCCGGGAGTCGTTACTCTAGCCGTACGAAGCCGAAAGTCCCGATTCTGACCCGTTTCCAAGCTATAAGCTCAAACCAGGTTCTCTAAACTTATAATCTGCTCATGTAACGTCATAATGTTCATATGATCTTGCTAAAATCATAATATAAAGCTTTGAACTCAAAAACCTAAGTGTTATGCCTTTTTGATCCAAAACCGTACACCCGAAACCCTAATTTCATGTTTTTACTTAAACTATGAGCTAAACTTGTAAACTATTGTTATAATCTATCCTAATAGACTTATATAATGTTAAAATAAGTGCTTTGATAAGTCATAAGAGAATTTGACCTTAAAACCCGCGCGTTTTCATTTTAAAACCCTAATTTGACCCGTTTTACTTTTTAGCTTAACGAATCGTTAAATTAAACTTGTGTTATGTTAAAACTTCATATTTTAGTTTATTATAACTTATAAATGACTATTGAAATGTTAAATTAAGCTTGCATGGCAATTTGGACATGTTTTGTAATTATAATCCATGCAAGGGGTATATATCGTAAATTTCAGAAACTTATAACTAAAAGGACTAAAAGTGTCATTTTATTAAAGTTATAACTATAGGGGTCTATTATGTCACTTTTTAAAGTATAAGGTTTACTTGGTATATCAATAAAAGTTGAAGGACCAAAGTCGTAAAAATGCAAACCCTAGGGTGTTTCTTGCAATTTTCCAAACCTAGGGTCTAAAATGTAACATTTGAAAAAGTGTAAAAATCAATTCCAAAAACATAATATTAACATAACTTTAATTAACGCTCCCCGTGTTTAACATCTCTAGATATTGAATAAAATGCTTATGTCATAACATTATATGTCATAACTTTAAAACTGCTTATGTTCTAATCCTTATATCATTCATCATCGATGTGCTTTCAAAAATCATGTCCCGGATCCATATCATACCACAATACTAGGGAGCTTCATATTAGAAGTTTCATCTTGATACTACGTTCTGTCTGAGTTGTTGGGTTTACGATTTAAAGTGCCCTAGCTCCACATATGTTTACTAAATGACTTCTAATTATAATGGCCGAACGGTGTTATGATATTTTTATATCAAAACCCAACATCGGTATCCATAAAACTAATATATACAATCAAATAAGACTTGCCATATATTAACCCAGGCTGTCTGTGATTGCCGTGTGAAGCGTTACTTTCATTTATATATTAGCTATCGATTTCCGATAACTGTTCAGGTGAGTTCATAGCCTCGCATTTCAATCTTTTTATAAACCCCAGACGGGGGGATACATGCTATAAACATGAATGCAATTATTTCTACATGCTATTTCAATTTACTATTGCCTAAGTAACTGCTTTGCCTTTAAGTCCCCATAATCATGAACCGTTAATTACTCTCCGTAGTAAGCGCGAATGATGTGAATAGATCTATTTGGGCTGGACTCCCCGTTGGTGTACCCAGTTACGTGTAACCAATTGCACATCATTAGAAATCATGCGGGTATTTGGCAATGGTGCCCGCAGGGGAAATATTATCATTATACCTAAGCATCGGATTATGAGCTAATGGCAATAATAAATTTTGTTTTCAATACTGGGTGTTTATCAATGTAACCCAAATATGTATTTGCATGGTGTGGGGGCGGGGATTCAAATTAATATTACTTAAAACCTATGGATTTACTACACCTTTGTGTTGACTTTTTAGATGTTTTATCTTAGGTAAACTAAGAGGCCACGGAGGGGCGGAGGACATGACGATGGAAAACCGTTATCATTCAAACTTTATTGTATAGATTTTGGGAACCTCTTGTTTGTAAAAATGAAGAAATAATGAATGATAACTTATTTTCATAAACGACTCTTTTTGATTCGTTTTCTATGATTATGACTGTTGTACCCTTGAAGTAATACCCCAGATTAGCTTCCGCTGCTATATGTAAAAATGGGGGTGTTAAATTTCTTCACCATCCTTGTGTACAAGCTACTACAACTCTATATACAAGTGTAAACCCTAATTATTCTATTCATAAGTTTCCACATTCTTTAGACAATCAAAACCCTAATTCAAACCCCTAAACCTTAAAAAGAGTCTAGTTTTGAACCATGACTCGTTTCTTCAAATTTTATCCATTGTAAACCTAAACCAACAATCAATTAAGTTATAATAACTTAATTTAAAACATTCTCAATCATATTCCATCATCATTTCATCAATTTACTTCAGCTAGATGCAAAACGAATCTAAGAAACCCTAATTATGCCCTAATTTGAACTTTGACCCATATTTTCATTTTCTACCCATTTTAACTCAAACCACCTATCAATTTTGATTATAATCCTTAATATATGTCTTAGGATCAGTAACTTATCATTCTTAATCAAATGTATATGAAATCCAAGCTTAGATAAAACCTTGTAAACCTAACGTGCCCTAAATGAGCACGCGGCCTATCTTACTCATTGTTTGACCGTTTAACCAAAGACTGCTAATTTCCAATGATAATCCTTAATACCAACCATGAGATCATGTATCTATCATCACTAAAAAGGTATGCGAAATATATGCCAATGTACCCGTATACACCTTTCTTTCATTTTGACCCATTTTAACTAATCTTTTTGCAACCAAGCACCTCAATGACTAAGCTCCTTCATTCCTAAGCAGCTTACAAGCACCCCTCTTCAAATATATTCCACTTATATTATAAAATTTGCACATGATCTTCTTGTTTCTTCCATTTCTTAGCCGCGGCATGCAAAGGGGTAAACACCTCACCATAGCTACTTTCTAGCTTAAACAACACATCTACTAGACCCTCCTCATCACCCTCTAGACCTCCTACATGTCCTCTTCAGATTTCATAACCTCCCTTGGCCTCCAAGTTCAATTCGCCTATAAATAGGAACCAAAACACTTCATTTTTCTTCATCCCCCACTTCCTCCTCTATAACCCTTACATAGAAGCAATAATTTGCTCTAATAGATCCTAAGAGGTCTTAAGAAGGCTCAAGTTCAGAAAGGAAGCAAAAGAAACCAAGAAACAAAGCCCCGGAGTCGTTATTCTAGGCGTACGAAGCTAAAAGTCCCGATTCCGACCCATTTCTAAGCTATAAGCTCAAGACCAGGTTCTCTAAGCTTATATTCTGTATTCATACCCTTATAATGTTCATATGATCATGCTAAAATCATAATATAAAGCTTTGAACTCAAAAACCTATGTGTTTTACCTTTTTGATCCAAAACCGTACACCCGAAACCCTAATTTCATGTTTTTGCTTAATCTATAAGCTAAGCTTGTAAACTATTGTTATAATCTATCCCAATAAGCTTAACTAACATTAAAATAAGTGCTTTGATAAGTCATGAAAGAATTTGAACTTAAAACCCGCGCGTTTTCATTTTAAAACCCTAATATGACCCGTTTTGCTTCCTAGCTTAACGAATCATTATTTTAAACTTTCGTTATGTTAAACCTTCATATTTTGGCTTATATTAATAAGCTATAACATGCTAATATTAATTAGAAACTTAAAATAAGCTTGCATGACATTTTGGACTTGTTTTATCCATGCAAGGGGTATATATCGTAACTTTCAGAAACTTATAACTAAAAGGACTAAAAGTGTCATTTTATCAAAGTTATAACTACAAGGGTCTATTATGTCACTTTTTAAAGTACAAGGTTTACTTTGTATATCTTTAAAAGTTGAAGGACCAAAGTCGTAAAAGTGCAAACTTCAAGGGTATATTCTGCCACTTTTCAAACTCAAGGGTCTAAAATGTAACATTTTGAAAAAGTATAAAAACACATTCAAAACATTACAAGACATAACTTTAATTAACGCTTGACGTGCTTAACATTTCCAGATATCAAAACATTACAAAACATAACTTTAATTAACACTTGACGTGCTTAACATTTCCAGTTATTGAGCAAAACGCTTAAAACCGATTATACCGTATCACAATACTAGGGAGCTTCATATTAAGAGGTTTCATCTTGGTATTACATTCTGACTGAGTTGTTGGGTTTACGATTTAAAGTGCCCTAGCTCCTCAAACGTTTACTGAATGACCTCTGAATTATGATGGCCCGAACGGTGATACAATACTCCATAACAATTCAATCTAAGATGATATTCATTATAATGTAAAACATATTCAATCAAACTAAGACTTGATATATTACCCCAGGTTGCCTGTGACGAAGCCGTTACTTTCATTCCATATACATTTGCTATCAATTTCCCTATACCGTTCAGGTGAGTTCATAGCCTCGCATTTCAATCTTTTTATAAACCCGCGAGGGGGATACATGCTATAAACATGAATGCAATTATTTTTGTATGCTATTTCAATTTACTATTGCCTAAGTAACTGCTTTGCCTTTAAGTCCCCATAATCATGAACCGTTAATTACTCTCCGTAGTAAGCGCGAATGTTGTGAATAGATCTTTTTGGGTTGGACTCCGTGTCGGTGTACCCAGTTACGAGTAACCAATTGCACATCATTAGAAATCACGCGGGTATTTTGGCAAAGGTACCCGCAGGGGCTATAACGTATCACCATACCCTAAGGCTTCAGATTCATGAGCTAATGGCAATAATAAATATGTTTTTCAATAACGGGTGTATATCAACGTAACCCAATATCGCACTTGCATTCAAATTATTAAACTTAAACCTATGGATTTCACTCAACCTTTGTGTTGACTTTTTAGCATGTTTTATCTCAGGTAACTAATGGCACGGAGTGGCAAGGACATGAAGATGGAAAAACCGTTATCATTCAAACTTTATTGTATAGATTTTGGGAACCTCTCATTTGTAAAAACTCTGAAGAAATAATGAATGATACCTTATTTTCAAAAACGACTCTTTTTGATTCATTTTCTATTATTATGACTGTTGTACCTTGAAGTAATACCCTACATTAGCTTCCGCTGCTATATGTAAAAATAGGGGTGTTACAATCATGGTCAAGGCGATCGATAAGCTGCTATTTAAAAGGAGGTTGATGCGTAATTTATAGAGGTTTGTTGGTGGACGTGACTACGGGAATGATCTCAGGCTATTTGAACGGACAATATGACCATGTCATATCTTGCCCTTCTATTTTTCAGGTCATTTTTCCGTAATTTAATAATCATGTGAATATGTATATATAAGTAGTGTAGACTAGTATTAGGCATATATAGTGTTTGAGTACAAATTTTTAAGAATTTCTTAATAAATTCAAAATCTTTTAAATTATCATACTCAAACATCATATAATACCCTTATAATTTGAGGGGGAGCATAAAAAATGTTCCTACTGTAGCTTGTTAATAATTAGACATTCTGTTGGGATTAAAAGTCTTCTTAGTGTTGTTGAAGTTACTGCTGCTAGTTATGATTGTTACTGCTATTGGTTATAGTTACTACTGCTGGTGTAGACTGCAGGAAATATTCTAAGTGATTACTACTGCTAGAGTAAAGTTACAACTGCTAGTGTAAAAGTTAAGACTGTTAGAGTGTTTTTGCTGTTAGACTTAGTTAGTACTGTCAGTCTGTTTTAGTACTACTAAAGTGATATGTATGAGATATGTTAGGAAAAGATATGTATGATTAGAAAACGCATTGTAAGCCCATTAGGGTTCCTTGTTCCTTGGTGTATAAAAGGAGACCCTAGGGCATGTAGTTCATACATCTTATTTTTCATATTTAGTCATTTATAGCTTTAAGGT
>BQNB010149161.1:0-16206 GCA_026074375.1 Tanacetum coccineum | reverse complement strand
CATTTAGTAGGTCTGAGGAGGTCATAATGTACATATCGTTATTCTAAAATTCTATTCAGGCATGTGTTTTTATAGGAATTGCAAGATCTTCTGTTAATCATTTAGCTTAAACATTCTCTGGACTAAATAATACTTTGTGGATGATGTATCAATGACTTGTGTGTCGCGTTTTATACAAAAAAACAAAAAGGTCTATGTGGAAAACTAGAAGGGGGGTTGAATAGTTTTACCGCTTTTTAATTTAACGTTTATGTTTTTTCGTAAAACTTAGATTCGACTTTTTGTGAATTCAATGCTTGAACAATATAAGTATATGAAGTGATAAAGTAAGACAAGAGATAAGAGTAAGAACAATCAAACCACAACGCGAGGATTTATAGTGGTTCGGTAACGAAGCACCTCTTCGCCCTACTCCACTCCCCGAGCACCTAACTCGAGAGTTTTCTTCACTATGTCAACAAACTCCCTTATGGCGGAGAAAACCGTACACAACGTTGCTTACACCGATTTACTACACAAAGCTAAATGTCGAATTCTAATCTTAGCTAGGATCAATTTATCACAACACAACTTCATGACTTGTTCACGACCTTAAAACTTCACGACTTGTTCACGACTTCACAACTTCTTCACGACTTCACAACTTCTTCACTACTTCACTACTTCTTCACTACTTCACTACTTCTTCACACAACTACAATTATCACAACTATCTAACTATACTTACAAAGATCACCAAGATCTAGCTACTACACACAAATACAAGATATACAATTGATTTACAAATATGTGATATGGATGCAACAAGGTTGCAATACACACTAAGGTGTAATACTTCTTCACTTGATGATGGAAGTATTCTTCTCTTGCACTTGAGAAATTAAGCTTGGATCACTTGGAAATAAAGCTTTATGATTAGATGATCAAAGAATTTTAGAGAGGATATATGGGCTGTTTTAAGCAGAAAGAATGAGTGCAAAAGGTAAGAAAAATGTTGGGGGAATAGTCCAGTATTTATAGGACAAGCTGGAGGAGCAGGGTCAATGGCCGGTCCCCTTAAATAGGGTGCCGGCCCCCTTATAATTAAGGGGGCCGCCCATGTATTTAAGGGGGCCGCCCATTTTCAAACGCTCCCCTTTTTTTCCTATTCAGGGGAGGTGTTTACTGGACTTTTTCTAGCCGTTTTAGGTTCAAAATTTTGAAATTCAAAATGTTTTTTTTGAATAAAACATTTCTTTTAAATGTAGAAAATGTTTTGTGATGTTTATTAAAATGTTTGCAACATTTTATAAAAGTACGTGGTTGAATAAAAATTTCCTTTGATCATAAAATGCATTAGGCATTTGTTTATTCATACCTTTTAGTGATTAGAGTGTCAGAATGAATATTTACTACTGATTACTTGTTTACGTTTAATTTTTCATTTGACGTTTTTATATTTTGTGATTATCAAAACGTAAGGATGTCGATAAATATTAATAATGTTTTTAGGCATTATTTATATCAACAATCTCCCCCCTTTTTGATGATTACAAAATCTAAACTCATTAATTGTAAAATTGTTTTTAAACAAGTATTTAGTGAGTTTATGTCCATTTCTCCCCCTTTTTGTAGAATCAAAAAGGCCTCGTTGAGTGAAGTTAGTAAAATCGACGGCACCAAGGAATCAAGCTATGGTAACTTTGCTACAAAAAAAGTTAGAAGCACAAGACAAATATATTCTAACATGTTACAAGTAGAAGGAAAAATATAGTCAACATTTTGTAATTATGAATTTGATATAAAATCAATTAACAATATTTAAGACAAAAGATCATTCATTAAGATTGAAGAGATTGTGTGTAAAACACACTCATGCATATATCAAATATTATGCTTAGAAGCATATCGAAACATAAATTAAACTAGAAAAGATCCTAAGTTGCCATAGAAGAACTTTAGACTTGCTTGCGATACAAAAAAATTTGGACGATTATTTGAAAGCAAGAAAAGTAGGCATAAGATGTGATTAGTTGGTTGTTGATGGAGAGTTTAGAGCGGAGGTGGTTGTTGGAGGGTAGTCATGTTGGACTTGAAATGGAGGTTGTTGGGCCGAGTAAGGAGATATTATCCATCTTTTTGGGTAAATCGCAACAAGGACAATAGCCCAACATGGTTTTGCAAACTTGTTGTAAAATGGATGTGAAGGAATGTTTGGTGAGTAAGGCGATAGTTGATATGTTTTGTTGTTGCAAAGATGCCTGGACAAGAAGACTTGATAAGTCTTAAAGTTGATTAATTTCATCAACAAGTCTTTTCCTACTTGGAGATGGAGTTTGGAGTAAGTTGAGTTTGGTTATCACCTTGAGTTTGAGTATGAATCATACTAGCAACATGTGGGTTGGTTTGTGTGAGTAGAGGTGGATTAACAACTTGTGGTAATATGAGAGTATCTTCATCATTTGTGAAACAAATGTCACTAAATAAATAAGTTATGGTTGCTTGAGTAGAAGGATTGATCTCGTTGAGATGAATCATAAGAGAGTAGAGTAGATTTGTGGTATTGTGTAGGTGATTAACATTGTGTGTCGCAAGTGTTGCAATTTTCTTTCACTAGAAATATGTCTTACACTTAATCTTTGCTACTCCTTGAGTAGTTGGATTTGGTTTGTTAGGAGATGTCATTAGTGAAGATGATTGTAGTGATGATGGTGAGGATGAGAATGTATTTATAATTAGAGAAAGGTGAAATTTAGGGTGGATGAGCATTGTTAAAATAACAAGTCTAAGAGATTTTTAGGAATTCTGGGAAATAGTATGTGTGGTTAGGTAGAAGAGGGGAAAGAAAATAGTGAAAAATCTGTGAATCAGAGGGTGGTCCCCTTAAATAGGTGGGCGGTCCCCTTAAATATAAGGGGGCCTCCTTTATGAATTAAGGGGGCCACCCATCTGAAAAATTTCAGACGACCAAAAAAGGGGTTTTGTCTTCGAAATCTTTAAGAAAGGTCCTTGTTTTTGGAGAATCAATTTTAAACAAGTCCATACCTTCTATGACAATAGCATTTAGCAAGTAATCATGCAAATACCTAGTTTGAACAAGTATAAATTAGAACTATTTCACATAATGTTTGGCAAACAAACATGTGTGAAATAATACTAAGAACAAAATCATTTCATATAGCAAGTAGCAATCAATTATCTATATTTGTAATTGAGGATCATCCAAGAAAGCAATTGAAGGAACATATCAATATGAAGACAATCTATTAGGTGTAGTATAGTTGATAGAAAGATATGTAATTGGAAAATAGGTATCAATATCATCAAATGAATTTATTTTGAAATCCTTTTGTGTGCCTATAAAGCAACAAATGTGGAGTAAGAATTATTTCGACTCTAATAAACGTAAAACCTAAGAAATAGTTCACGTACTCCTTGATTCAATCAAGAGTGTCAAAAATATATATTAGATTATATACTTTGACAACAAGTTAGATGTCTTTATGCATGATAAAAAAATATTTTTAGCATATCTCAACAATGTATTAAAATAGATTTTCATGTACTCCTAGTTGTGAGAAGGATTTAGAGAAAATATATTGGGCGAGAGTGGGAGAGAAGCCGAGAATTTAAGATACTTTAGGGATGTATGATTTAGTGAGAGAGATATCGACCGGATCGAGCGCGATTCTTTCGAATTTTTATTACAATAGATGTTGTCCGATTGACATTGTTATGATTGCCGCCTTAGCGTATTTCGGATAATTGGATTTTTTGATGTTTTGATTTTGAGGGTTATGGTAAGATTGATGTGGTTTTTGGTGCATAAGAATCACCGATGTGAGTTCTTGAGAGTATTTCCCTTCCTTTTTAGTTTGTGCTCATCCGGACTAAATTTTTGAAATAAAAGGGAAAAATGAAGAAGAATAAAGACGTAAGCGATGAGCTTGACAATGGCCAAGACGAATGAAATGGTAGTATACAAACAACGAACATCATCCACAAAGTTATGAAGCTTTTCTCGAGTACAGTGAATGTTCAAAAAAAGAAAAAATCACCACGTCGAGGTATAAGGTTTATACGTAAAGGTAGAAGCGGAAAAGGTTGAGCACGAAAAATATAACCATCTATTAATAATAGAGGCATGATTAAGGGTTTTTTTTGTGAAACGAGTTTGACAATAATAAAGAGTGACATTTTTAATTTAGCAATGCGCCATAAAAGAAAAATTAAATATTTCGGATGAAATAATTAAGTTGTCAAGATTTATCGAAATATATTTAATAGTAACAAGACTATTAAATAGATAATGACACGTTTACAAAAATTTTATGGTAACTTTTGATAGTTTTTCTATCTATAGATTGATGGCAAGTTGATCTCATGGTGATTAAAACATCATGAACATTCCTAAGGGGATGAGAAGACTAACGAAAGTGAAAGTACTTAGTCTAAAGGAAGTGTATAATAAGAGAAGCTACGAATCACTTATTAGAAACATGTAAGAACATTTAGTCACACCGATGGTAGATGTTAGCTTTTAGCAATTAGAAAGCGTTTTAACATATGTTTGTTAAAAGGCTGAATATGAATTTTCGGATATGAACTATACTTTTGCGATTGAATTTTAAAAGAACTTGAATAATTCAGATGAAATCTTTAAGTTTTCAAACCTACTTTGAGGATTTTAATTAGATTTGAATCTAACTTTTCCTTTTGACGAAAGAATAGAAACATTCTGGACGTGGCGAGAAAAGGAGAGTGAAGTGTATTTTGGTTACAAAATCGACAGCATGGTGCAGTTTGCTTTTTCATAGATAGGGCGGTCCCCTTAATTAATAAGGGGCCCGCCCATTTTAACACCGACCGTATCCCCTCTTTAATTTTAAGGGGGACCCGCCCTCTGAAGAAAAAAAAATTTCTTACGATTTTGGCTAAGTTTATTTATTGTGATAATGATTATTGACAAATATTAATCAAAGCCCATTATTTAATTAAAAATTTTCTTTGACTATTACGATGAGCTAATCAAGACGTCAATTCGAGAGGTGATTTAGAGATGAAATATCTTGCAAGAAGGAGGGATTAATTTCTTCAAAAAGACAATTAGTATATTTGATCTGAGATGAGATGAGAATGGATAGCGAAGATAATGAAATAATAAGACGTAGTAGAAAATTTCAACAAGTTGATTCCGATAGACGTGGATGATGGTTGACACGGATCCGAGGCGATCATCAAGGTCAAAGGGAGTTTGTTTCATCCATAGATGTGGGTCTAATGATCATCATGCACAATCCTACATTCTATTTAATTGTTTAACGCCACAAGCTTTGCTCTTCTTACCTTCTACGTGAGTTTGCTATGTGGTCATAGAAGATTTCCATTTTGTAGACGTATAACAATAATCTACACGAAAGAATAGTTCACAGTGAACTAATCTCTTCAAAGCTAGAAAACCAACAAATGGTATTTCTAGAGACTATATTATTTTCTAAGAACTAATTTCACTACAACATCATAGTCACATAGACATTTACTTATAATCTATATTCTATGAATATGAAAAGTGAGACGTACCTTAGTCTTTCGACTCGATCTCTTTTGCTTTTACAAATTTTACTTGTTTGGTTTCACTAGAAGATCCTTTGGTAAAATTAAATCCTAGACCGGTTTTATCTCCGGAGGGGTTTTGAGAACTTGTTATTTTCTTAAGTGAGTGACTATTATTATCAAATTGATTTAGCCTAGAATTTCTCCTTCCTTAAGTTTTTCTTTTCAAACCCTAAGTGTCTTGACATATTTTGCATCATCACTACTTCCTTAACCTTTTCTAATCCAGATGTATTATTTTTAGTTCCTAGTAACTTCATTTCTAATAAATTCTAGCTTGTTTATAGACTTTATTTTTAATCCATGACTTTTATTCTACTATGCATATCGACTTATATTCACTATCTAAGTCTTTTTCATCTAATGATGATTGGTCATCACTAAAGAATTCGGTTTCGGAAAGTACCTCATTAGATGCTTTAGCCATAAGAACATTATCATCAATTGTCCTACGTCTCTCATCTTCTTCGCTATCACTCTAAACCTCCTCAAACAAAAGCTCTTTGATTATAGATTCTCGACGATTTTGGATATTCACCAATGAGATGATTTGGATCACCACATTTAAAACATTTCCTTTCGCTTTTGCCATTTTTGTCATCCTTATATTTTTGGAAAGGCTTTCTTTCATCGTGTGGTTGTCGTACAAACCTACCTCGACATTTGTGAAAAAATTTCTTAAAGTTTCTTACGCCATGGCGTATTATTCGTCTAACTATCGAACTTGAGCTATTTCATCACTAGATTACTTCTTTCTAGCCTTCACGCAATAGAATCTAGTTTGTTCTGCTTTTTGCATTTTTAGAACCGTCACGAATCTTTCTTTATTATTTCTTCATGAACTTTTAAATTTCCAATGAGTTCATCAAGTGGTAGAGTTGTTTGATTCTTTGATTCTTCAATAGCCGAAACTTTTGCGCGCCATTTAGGATTAAGAGCCCTAAGAAATTTCCTAACACAATTCTTGCTAGAAAAACTTTCATCAAGTGCTTTTAAGCTAGTAATAATAGTGTTAAATTTAGTAAAAGCATTATCTACAGATTCCTCTTCCGGAATCGTAAATTGTTCATATTGTTGAACAAGAAGATCTATTTTATTTATCTTTGAGTTGATTATAACCTTGGTGAGATACTAGTAAAGAATACCAAATATCTTTTGTGGTTTCACACATACAAATTCTTTCGTATTCTTTAAAGTAAATATTCTTCATTCTTTAAAAGTATAAATTTTATTTATTAAATAAATTATAATTAAGATAAATTAATTTTTATTTTAGATTTATTTATTTTTTTCTTTTATATTAGAAGAATTGGGGGGGGGGGGGGGGAGGGATTATATTATATATAAATATATCTTTAATAAAGATAATAAATTATTTTTAATTTCACAATATTTGAACAATACCCAAAAAGCTAAATAATACAACTAGAAACCATCAACCCAAAACAACCCTTAATAACAACCCAGAAAACCCAAAAAACAAACCACCCATCACCCCCCAACCAACCCACTAAAAAAACCACCCTCAAAACCACACCAATACAAAACCCCACATCCACCCCAACAAACACAAACAACCACCAAAAAAAACCACACTTACCCCATAAACACCTATAAACCCACACCAACTACCACCCACCCCAACACCACAAAAAAACACCCACCCACCAACTCAACACCCCCAAACAACCCCCAACCCAATCCCACATAAAACAACCACAATTACACAAAAATAACAAATCTAAAAACAACACCTAAATCACACCCAACCCCAAACAATACCAAAAAACCCACACAACACACACAACCACGCCCAAACACTACCACCAACAAAACCATACACCATCAAAACCCCCAACCCCAACCAACCACCACCAAAACACAAACATACACAAACAAACAAAACCACCACACCACCACACCACCACCCAACACACCCACCCCAGCAAAAAACCACCACCATAAAAACCCTAAAACACCCCACCAACCCCCCCACGCTAACTACCACCACACCCCCAAAACACCCAAACCACCCCACAAACCAAATCCCCCCATAACCACCCCCAACCCAAAAAAATAACCCTACCACACCACACACCAAACACTACCCAAAGAAACCAAAAACTCACACCCCAACCACCCACGCCACCATACCCACTATCCCCCTTATACCCCACCCGACAAACACACACCAACACAACAACAACATCCCCACCCCCCACCCCCCCACACACCCCTAAACACACACACAACCGCCCAAACAATACCACAACAAAACCACCCCCCCCCCACCACAAACTCCCATCCTAAAACCCATCCCCCACCACCCACCCAAAACCCCATATACCAACAACCACACCCCTCAACACTACCCCCCAACCCCCACCCCCCCAACACCACCCATACCACCTAAAAATACCAACCCAACACACCCAACCCAACCAAACACACCAACCACACACTACAAACCCAACACAACCAACCCCCCCCACCCCCCCCCCCAACCAACTCCCAACCCCCCCCACCAACACAACCCACCCACAAACCCCCCAAACCAAACCCACAACCTACCCCCACCGCACCCATACCTAAATCACCAAAAAAAAAAAAAACAGCACCTCTAAAACCCCCAAGCAAACCCACAAACTAGAACCTTCCCAAAGCGAGGCCCCGCAATAAAAATCCCCAAACTCCACAATCAAAAAACTCACGTTAACATTAAACCAGCTCATCGTAAAGTTTATCAACAGGAACTCAAAATCATCATATTATTAGTTTCATGCAAACTTTTTTAAAAAGGAAGGAAATCACCAATGGGTAATAATAAGCCCAAGATCTATGAATCATTTGACTTCACATAATTATACAGAGAATCTATTTTACCATAAATAAAACCATCACTATTTCACATAGTGGTGGTCTTTGCATAGATTGCACTTCTAAATATTTTTTCTGATTCCATAGATCGATTCAAGTTTTAAAATACAATTTATTTTAAAATTCTTGATTAGCGAGGCTCTTGAACCAATTGTAAAAACTAGAAGTGTTGAATAGTTTACCGCTTTTTTAATTTAAGGATTTAAGTTTGTTTGTGATTACTTATATTTGACTTTTGTGATTTCAATCTTGCACAATATGAACAATATAAGTATATGAAATGATAAAGTAAGACAAGAGATAAGAGTAAGAACAATCAAACCACAACACGAGGATTTATAGTGGTTCGGTAACGAAGCACCTCTTCGCCCTACTCCACTCCCCGAGCACCTAACTTGAGAGTTTTCTTCACTATGTCAACAAACTCCCTTATGGCGGAGAAAACCGTACACAATGTTGCTTACACCGATTTACGACACAAAGCTAAATGTCGAGTTCTAATCTTAGCTAGAACCAATCTATCACAACACAACTTCACGACTTGTTCACGACTTCACAACTTCACGACTTCTTCACAACCTCAAGACTTCTTCACAACTTCATGACTTCTTCACAACTTCAAGACTTCTTCACAACTTTGTGGCTTCACTTCACCACACTACTTATATCACAACTATCTAACACTACTTGGTAAGATCACCACAATCTAACTATACTTATAAAGATCGCCAAGATCTAGCAACTACACAACTTTACAAAATTTACAAAAGATTTACAAGTTATGATATGAATGCAATAAGATTGCAACAACGCCACAAACAAAAGAGTAATACTTTCTTCACTTTGATGATTGAAGTATTTATCTCTTGCACTTAGGAATAGACATGGATCATTGGAAACAAAGATTTATGGATTAAATTGATCTAAGGAATTTAGAGAGGATATGTGGGTGCTGTATTTAGGCAGAAAGAATTAGTGCAAAATGGTGAGAAAATATTGTGTAATAGACCGTATTTGAAGCCAAACTGGAGGAGCGTCAGCTATGGGTGGTCCCCCTTAAATAGGTGGCTATCCCCTTAGAAAATTAAGGGGGCCGTCGCGTGTATTTAAAAGGGGGAAGGGGGGCCTCCCTAGACTAGGACTCCTTAGTTTCTCTTTTAGTGTAGGGGGAATTACTGAACTTTTTCTAGCCGATTATGTCCGAAAATTTGAATATCCAAAATATTTATTTTGAATAAAACATTTTCTTTTAATTGTAGAATATGTTTTTGTAAAGTTTACAAAAAATGTTTAGTAACATTTTATAAAAGTAATGAGTTGATATAAAAATTTTCGTTTGATCATAAAAAAAGCATTAGGCATTTTGGTTTATTTCTAACCTTATAGATGATTAAGTGTCGGAATGAATAGTTTTCTACTAAATACTTGTTTTTATTTAATTTTACGAAATTGACGTTTTTATATTTTAGTGATTTCAAAACGTAAGGATGTCGCAAAATATAAATAATATTTTTAAGGCATTATTTATATTAGACAGATAGAATTGAGTATCATTTTTAGGTGTGTCAAATCAAAGGTATATGAATGGTATTGGAAGAGCAAAGATGTAACCCAAGGGGACTGGGTCAAGATGGTTTTGATTGTTTTATTTTGTCAAGTTTTAACTTGTAAAAATTATGTAAATCCAGGTTTCATTATTATAAAGTGTAAAGTGTATGAACTTGTATCTTGTGCGATGAACGGTATTATCGCATCTCGTATTTCCGCTACTGACAGGGTGTGACAGTTAAATGCTAAGTTATCTACGTGTTCTACATTAGATATAGTAAGAGAGTTATTTGAGATCGTACCTTTACCTGTGATCTTTCTTTTTAAGTTACATCCAAAAACAACGTTACCTCCGTCGTATGCTTTGTAGGTAGAGAATAGACTTTCGTTACCGATCATATGTTTGGAGCAACCACTATCTTCGATCCATTCATCCGGTTCCAAGCATGTTCTCAAGCATACCTATTTCAACAAAAACAAATTCAAGCGTTTGGTCCCCAATATCTCATGGGTTCGAAAATGTTATTGTTGTACATCCCTTGCATTTGTTGCTATTGATTGGGATATTGAAATGGGATACAATTTCCCATATGTACAAAGCTTTGACTTTGTTGGTTGTTCCAATTCAACGGATATAAATTTTGATGAATTGGTTCTCTAGAGTTTCTTCTAGGTTGAGGTATGTTTTTTTTGTTAAGAAGAGATATTTCTCCTAAGCAGAGGTGTTTTCGATCTAGACTCAGTTTTGACATAACCTATACCGCTTTTAAGTGATGGTTTTAAAGACGGTTTCTTTCACGCATCAATTCTATTATGTATTAGTTTCTTCCTAGTAATAACAAAATCCGATCTAGAAGACATGGGTGGACTAAAAATGTGTTTTATAAATTTTTCACCACTTATGAGACTCACGGATCCAGGTATGGTGGATCCGTGTGCCTTTATGGTGGATCCGTCCGTTGCTTTTTCAGCGGACGATCCAACAAAACTCATAGGTTTGGTTTCGCTTGTTGACGCTTTATTACTATCAAATCCTAGACAACCTATTTTACAACTAGATGACTTTTGATTGTTTAACATTTCTATTAGTAAATTAGCGCTTTTATTAAATTTTACAAACTTAACTGAGTTTCCTTAAGTCTAGCGTTTTCTAACTTGAGTTCTTGACACGACTTACACGTAATATCAATTTCTTTATTTCTCTCAAGTTTCTTAATTTTCTCATTCAACTCTAAAATTTCTTTTTCTAAAAGATCTCTTTTAGTTTTCAAAATTTTATTCTTGTTGATGATTTTTAAGCTAATTTCACATAAGTTATCATATTTCATTTGTATACTATCATCATCAAGAGAAGAATCATTATCACTATAATAAGAAGAGTTAAGAATTAGCTAATTTGACGATTAAGCCATGAGACAAGCTTCATCGTTAGTTTTGTCCTCGACGTCATTTTCACTATCGCTCCAAGAACCTCCAATGAAAGCCTTTTGATCTTTGTTGCAAGGTGGTTTTGGACAATCGTCAATGAGATGATTTGGATCACCGCATCTAAATCATTTCCGATCACTCTTTGCTTTCTTCTTATCCCTTTGTCGGAATGACTTCTTTTCTTCTCTTGGTTGTCTAACAAATTTACCCTTTCTTCTAAAGAACTTTTTAAAGTTCCTTACGGCCATAACATATTCTTCGTCATCACTTTCGGATGTCGAAGTTTCATCATCACTAGACTCTTTCTTAGCTTTAAAGGCAATTGACTTAACTCTTTTCTTTTTGCCTCTATAGATTTCAGAATCTTTTTCCATGACAACTTCATGTACTTTTAGATTGCCGATAAGCTCGTCTAGAACTAGTGATGACAAATCTTTATGATTTTCAATCGGTGTGACCTTTGATCTCCATTTATAATGTAGAGCCCTCAGAAACTTAACCTAACATATTTCTTGATAGAGAAACCTTCGATCAAGAGCGTTTATTAAGACTAGTAATAATATGTTATAATCTGAGAAACCTGCAAACAATAATTCTTATTCAAGGATAGTAAATTTGTTCATATTGTTAAACATAAGTTTCAATTTTATTATCCTTTACTTGGCTATTACCTTGATGTGTGATTAACAACGATTGCCAAATATCTTTAGTCGTTTTACACATAAACATTCTTTCGTATTCCTTTTTAGGTAAAACATTATAACGAACCATTTTAGCTTTATTATTTTTAGCAAGTTTCTTTTTAAGATCATCATCTTGTTGTTCAAAATGAACCGTTTCTAAAACTTGGGTTTCTTTTTTCTAGCAACCGGTGGAAAATCACCATTCAAGATAATATGTCAAAGATCTAAATCTTTTGCTTTCATATAAGTTTCAAATCTATTTTTCCAATAAATAAAATGATCACTTTCAAAAAGAGGTGGTCTTTGCATAGATTGCCCTTCTAGATATTTATCCGAATCTATGGATCGATTCAAGTTTTATTGTACAATATACGTTAAAGATCTTGGCTGACCTTGGCTTCTGATGCCAATTGTGGAAACTAGAAGGGAGGTTGAATAGTTTTTACCTTTTTAAAATTAAAACTTAGATTGTCGACTTGTGTGAATTCAAGAGGTATACACAAGTATATATGATAGCGATGCAATAAGTAAATAAACAATCTACGAGATATGAACAAGTAAAGATAAGAAAGATCAAACCGATGACACAATGATTTATATTGGTTCGGCTACGAAGCTCCTCTTCGCCCTACTCCACTCCCCAAGTACCCAACTTGAGAGTTATCTTCACTATGTCAACAAGCTCCCTTTAGGCGGCGAAAACCGTACACGTTGCTACACTTTTTTCCAATACCAAGCTAAATACCGAGTTCTACTTTGAGATAGAACCAATCTAACACACTATGTATTTTATGGCCTAAATACTAACCTATCATACACATATGATACACACAACACACAACATACAACACACAACACACAACACAAGATATACAAGATGAATGATTACCACTAAGGGTGTTACACAACTAAACTACTAACACTTGAAGCTTGACGTCCTTCTTGAGTGTTCTTCACTAAAGAGTGGAACTGAGTTGATCAACTTTGTATGAAAAAATTTTTTATGTAACAAGTATAATGATCAAAGAATATACAAAAGATAAAAATGTGTGAAAAATAGTTTGTCAAGATAGTAATAAAAATAAAAGCTTGAGGTTGTATTTTAGGCAATCATTTTTGAAATTTAAATCTGTCACAAAGGAGTGATACGTGCGACTCACGGATCTCCCATACCCTGGATCCGCCCATTGTATTTGGTGGATCCGTGGGTGGAGCTGGGACAACATTTGTCATTTTGTGATTAACCTCAAATCTATACAAAATATTGTTTTGTACTTATTAAAACTATTTTAATATATTCTTCTAGAAGAAAATATTTTTTATCACCAATAAGGAAAGATTTTCCAAATGTTAAAAGATGTAAAAAGATTGTTTTCACTTATTGTTAATCTATTTTAGTCTACTTTGATTTAAATAAGCTATCTTACAATTAATCATGTGTTAACTTAAATCATTTTGTTAGAAAAAATTTATGTAAATGATAATATTTTTCTTTGATCATTAACTATGTTTAATAACGTCATATTCATACCTTAAGTGATTTGTCGGCTCACAAGTAAACTTTCGACTAACTAACTTGTTTACGTAAACTATATACGTAGTATGACATTATATATTGGATGGATTATCAAAACAAGAAGATCATTAAATATAAATATCGTTTTTGCGCGAATATTTGTATTAACATGTCATATTAACAAAGGGTCCACCAACTTCCTTACCCTTGCCCTTGTCACTGTCTTTGCCGTCCATATAGATCCTCATACTGCAAGTGAAACTACCAAGTTGGACCAAAGACAAATTGTCTTTACCATGTTTCAAAGTATGTTTGAAATCCTTCCAGGAATGAGGCAACTTATCAATTATACTCGAAACAGATATGGATTCATCCATTTTCAAGCCATGTTGTGTGTATATGGTTATCAACTCACCATATCTGGTTAGTAAAGAGTTGGCTAGCCCACAAGTTTATGGATTGTGGTAAAGGCTGTGGTAAAACCATAACTAGTCCATGAGATTATGGCTTATGGTAAAGACAAATTGCAAATCCATATTAGATGGTTGACACTTTACCAAAAAGTGGATGGTACATCAACTCACCAAGTTTCATGTACAAAGAGTTGACATGGTAATCAATCCACCATGGAATTTACCTTTTCTAGGTGCCAAAGGATTGACTAGCCCTGAGCAAACGGCTACAGGTAAATGCATATCAAATCCGTTTATGGCTATAATGGTTTGCCAAAAACCATATGGTATTCAACTCACCAATGTTTCATGTACTGAGAGTTGAAATGGTTTTCAGTCGACCATGGACATGCACCTTTCTGGTGGCCAAAGGACTGACTACTCCAGAGTAAATGGCTAACTGGTAAAGAGACATCAAATCCATTTAAAGTTTCAATGATTCACCTCTCACAGGAGTTAACACACCTGGAAGTGATGAGAATAGTCTGAAACTATATGATTTGATTGCTGATATGAAGGGTTGCTGAAAAGTTTTTGAAGAATTGTGGCAACAAAGATCAAAAAGAGATAATTTAAAGAATTGGCAGTACTAAGTTAAGTCTGGCAGTACTATAGTTAGTACTGGTAGAGTGGCAGTACTATAGTTAGTACTGGTCGTATGTAGTTAAGTCTGTTTATGTAACAGAATAGAGGTAATAGTTATCTTAGAGATATTTTAGGAGATATCTTAGGAAAGGATATGCATTATCCTTTCACACGTTTTGTAAAGCCTTCTAGGGTTTCCTTGGTGTATAAAAGGAACCATACGGCATAGAGTTTCTTATATCGAATAGAAGAATGGAAGCTTAATAGAAATCAATAGCAAAATTAGTATTATTGTTCTTCTTAATTCTTGTGTTAAGATTCTGCATTAACACTTGATATTCATAGTCAGTGTCTCTCACATAGTTGATTTGGATTTATTCAAGTTAGCTATTGTCTTACAAAGGCTATATAGATCCAAGACCAAGGACCTACAAGTAGTAATAAGGGCCTTTTGGTGTCAGAATACCTTCTTTAGATTAGGTTGTCCTTATAGACAAACCTCCCATAGATATCTGCAAGGTCAAGAGTCTGAGTATGATTGGCATTCCCTAGTCCCTGAGAGAAGGTTAGCCATTTCTCAAGGAGGCTATTCATAAAACCAACATTGATTTCATGTTTAGAGAGGTTAACACCATCATTGGCAAGCTCATTGAGCAAGGTCTTATAGCGGGTGTAGGTCAGTGAGAGACTTTCAATGGACTTAGCCCTGAAAGTTTGATACTCAAGTTTCAGATCCATGATTATGTTTTCCTTGGTATCTGAGGGACCTTCAAAGCTGTGAACCAAGTCAGTCCATGTTTCTTTGGCTGAAATACAGCTAATGACTGATTTCATTATGTCATATGGTAGACATGACATAATGATTCTTTTAATGCGTTGGGCTTGAACGACCACCCTCCTCTTATCTAGGGTCCATTGGGACTTAGGCTTAGCATCATCATCAGCTGTTTTTGGCTGAAATGGACCACCCTTAATACATTTTAAGTAATAGGGTTCCATTCCAGCTAAGTAGTAAAGCATTCGCTTTTTCCACTTATTAAATTTTCCCTGCTCTAGTTTAGGAGCAATAACAGCATAACTACCTCCTTTTTTGTCAACTAGCTAGGGTACATCATTTACTGCAGCTATTTTAGGATCTAGGTTTTAAAAACTTAAGTAAATTAGTGTTAAGTAAGTTTTACAAACCTTAGGCTCTGATACCACTTGTTGTTCCCTCTTAGTTAGTGAACAATAACTACAAAGTTATCATTAACTAACTCATAGCTAGCAAGTAAAGTAAACAATTTGTTCTTTGAAAAGATTTATGTACGTAAATATAACTAATAAGTAAAAGACACAAAAATAACTTTTCAACATTTAACTCTTTTTATTAAGAATTATACCCCATTATATGTGGAACTATAATGGGGATTGAATGACAATGTGTGTGTGTGTGTGTGTGTGTGTGATCTCCTCACTAATAAATTTGCAAAAACCTAAAGTGTTATGCAAAGCTAACTACTATGCTAACCAACTGAGCTTGCTT
>BQNB010149160.1:0-10358 GCA_026074375.1 Tanacetum coccineum | reverse complement strand
AAATCTAGTTAACAAAACTTATTAACCAGATTATGCACAACTTATAGCAAACCTAATAAGCAATCCTAAGCATACAATAAGCCATAATTAGTAAGCATACAATAAGCCTTAGCTTAACAAAGGAAAATTTTGCTCAAAGAGCTTATCAACAGCTCTGGCTTATCAAAGATAAGCCAGTAAAAGTCCTTGGAAGCTCATCCATGGCTAGCTTCCCTTCCATTAGCTTTAAGAGTCTAATAATCAAAGTATTAAGCTGATTTTAAGGTTTAAGTGAATTAAAGGATTAATTAAACTCAATCACATGCTTAGAGACTCTTGAGAGCTGAAATGAGCTTAAGTGAGCTTATGAAACAGTAGCTTAACATTAGAGCTTATTGAGAGCTTATTGACAGTAAGAGAGTGAATTTGAGAGTAAACACTTAAGAGAAATTAAGTAAGCTTTTCATTAACTAAAATTTGATTACATTAAGTGAAATTTAAGAGTACAATTGGAAATGGAAATGGAAATGAAAAATTACATAAGCTATTTTCTACTAAGCTAAAAACTACTAAGATATCTCAAAGCTAAAACTAGTAACATGAAAAAAAAGATATAGAAAAAAAAATATATATAAAAAAAAATATAAAAAAAATAAAAAAAGCTCAACTTCTTTCATAGCTTAATATGCATTATAGCTTAAATAGATTTTTAGTTTTGAGTCAAAATTTCTAAGTTAGCCTCTTAGATCATATAATTTAGATAGCTTATAGTGTTTTTAGCTTAAGTAGCTTTTAAAATTTAGATACTATACATCATAAGCTACCTAGGACAGCTTTTGGTTTGTAATTTGGTGCTTATTTGGATCCTTTATGCATATTTTAGTGTAAACAAGCTTTTAAGCTCTCAAAAGCTCACTTTCTGAGGCAGCAGCTTCATAAGCTCTTTAAGAGCTTATTTTTGAGTTTCAGCTAATAGTTCCTTTACTAAAGTTGCTTAAAAAGTTGTCCTTTACAACTTTTGTTCTTTAAGTTTTTAAAAATAAAAAAAAGGGAAGTGGAAATCGGGGGTATCCATTTTATATCAAAATAAACCCTAAAAAGACAAAATTGTGCTTTAAATGCTTGAATATTGCTTGTTTTGTCTTTGTGATTGTGTAGGTACGGATATTGCAAAAATCCCAAGAAAACGGTCAAAAACGGGCAAACACGAACACGGGAACGGAAGAGCACATAAAGAGCCGGAAGTTTTTTAAAAAAAGGTCAAAAAGTCAGCAGTGGTCAACCTTCAGTCAACTTGGTCAACCAAAGTCAAGGTCACAAAAAGACAAATCCAAAGTTACCAAACCAGTCCCTCATTTATAAACCAATTCACAAAAAAATAATCCTTAAAAGTCCTAACGGTCGTTAACTTTTATTTATAAAAGTTAACAATTGTTATCTTTGTTATTAAAACTAATCCCAAAACCCAAGCCCGGGCCCAAATCCATTATAACCCGGCCCAAACCCAAGTCAAAGGAAAAATAAGTCCGGGTCAAACAAACTCAAACGCACCCTTATAGTAAAAAAAAGAGCGGGAAAGTTTGTTGTCACTATTCATCGTCTCCTCCATTTTACCCAGGGTTAAAATCATGGGGCTTTTACCAATTGAGGGATATAAAGGACAATTCAAGGGGCAAAGTACACATGGGCAGAGTTATACATCATCAAACGCACCCCATTGGTCAAGCCCTAATGAAGAGGACACGTGGACTGACAAGTAGCACAAGGGAATGTTGGGATTTGCACTTGAGGTACTCACACAAGAAGCACAAAGGCTTCTGACACACGGATGCCACGCTGGCAATCCGTGTGTCCCAAATCTAATCCAACGGTTAAAAAACAAAGACTCAATGATTAGAGGAATGGAAGGCTATGATCAAGAGGAGCGTCTAACTGAAAAGGGGACTAGAAGCTTCAGCTGGACACTATATATACCCACACTCTCACACACACTCAATGGTTAGATAGTGAGTAGATTTTAGCTTAGTAAATTTAGCTTAATGTAATTTTCATTTAAATCTCTTGTAATTTCCTTTTAAATAATGTAATCAAGCTTTTAGTTAATGAAATTGAGTTTTTACTTTCAAACAATCTGTCATAAGCTTTTGTCTTTACTCATAAGTTCTTAACCTTCTTCAAATGATAAGCTACTATTACATAAGCTCATTATAGCTCTCACAAGTCTATAAGCTTGTGATTGAGCTTAATTAAGCCTTAATCATACTCAAAGCTTTAAAATCAGCTTAAAAGTACCTTTGCTTATTTGGATTGAGACTTTTGGAATATGAGTTTAAAAGGGAAGAACTCATATGGACATATACTGGCTTATCTTAGGATAAGCCAGAGCTTGTAGATGCTCATTTGAGCTTTTATTACCTTTGTTTTGCTAAGGTTCCTGTAAGTTCTCCTTTATCTTTACTATCTTAAAATTCTAGCTTATAAATCTGCTTGTTTGCTTATCAAATGCTTATTATGCTTTCTAGTTAACTTATTTGTGCTTATTATCATCTAATATGCTTATCAAGTCTTAATTGATCATCTATCTTTAGTTAATATAGCTTAGATTTTAGTTTTGCAATTTCTATCTTAAAAATCATAAAAAAAACCAAAAAATAGTTAATATAGTTTGTAGATCTTTGATTCTAACTTTAGTGATTGTTGATTTATGTTTGTTAAGCTGGTGATAAGCTGATTATTATCTGGTAATATCATTAAGTTTCTTAATTACTAGCTAAAATAAAATCTGTCAATTATAAAGGAGTGTTTGGATTAAAGCAGTTTGACCTCTTAAAGTCAAACTGAATTGTGCAAATTATTTTGGTTAGATTGATTATTAATTTGGATTAGGTTTTGAGCAGGTTTGTAGGATTAGTTTAAGCTAAATATAATTTTGAGGCTTAATCTCTTTGTTCCTCCACTAGGGGAATTTTCCCATTCCTTTGCTTATTAAAAATTTGATCCAAGCTTCATTGAGCTTGGATCTTGTTTATGTTGAGTTAGACACACTCAATAAGAGTGTATAGTGCAGGGTTGTCCCTTAAGGACACCTGCAAGTTGGTTTTACCCCATTTTTTGTCAATTGCATCAGCAGTGGTAACTATTGTTACTACTTAACTGTTTCCTTTTCATTTGCATATAAGCTAGCTTAAATAAGCTTTAGGATTTAAAATTTAGTAAGTTTATAGATTAGATATATGTTAAAATAGATTAAGTCTTAATTTTAAATTTCTAGCATGTTTAATAGGCTACATTAGCTTCTACAGTTCATAAAAAAACCTCAAAAAAAGCCAAAAACAGTAGTAACTAGAACTTAGCTTTTAAACTTAGATTTCTAGCTTATAAGATTAGTTTTTATGAATTTGATTTATAGCTTATAAGTAGTTTGTTAAGTTTTTAATAGCTTAAGTTCAGTAGTAGCTTATGAGAATTTAGCTTAATTTGATTTTGAGGCCTTTTATACTTTTCCATGAGTTAGCAGTTTTGATCTATAGAATTGTAGTCTTTCAGTGTTATTAGGACAATTAGCTTGTCAAACTTAGCTTCTGTATATCATAAGCTATCTAGGACAGTTTTAAGTTTCAAAATTGAGCTTAATTTGAGTAGCGTGTAAGCCTTTAAATGAAAAAGTAGCTTTTAGGCTTTTAAAAGCTTATTTCTCAGACAACCCAACTTCATAAGCAGCTTTTGAGCTTAATTTTAGTTTAAGCTTATATTTCTGTTTTTTATTAAAGTTGTTTTCAAAAAATCTCAATTAAAACTTTTGTTCTTTAATTTTTTATACAAAAACAAAAAAAAAGGGAGTGAAAGCGGGGTACAAGACTAGGATCGAACCCCCCGACCTCAACACCTCAACCCTTTATAACACCACCACACACCACTACTCCCTACCGTTGTGCCCTTGGGTCTTTTTCATAAGACCCTTGCACAATCAATTTTTTATATACATTTTAGCCTATAAGCTTTTAAGCTGTTTGCAGCTTATTTAATAAGCTGTGATCTCGGGTTTATTTTTCCTAGGATTTAAATAGTTTTAAACTATTTTTGTAATTTTTTCTAGAATTTTTATAGTTAATTTATATTTTTAATCATTTATTTTCATTAAAAACTTTAAAAAATCATAATAAATAGAAAAATAATCAAAAAAAATATAAATCTTTTTTAGAAAATTTTATTTAATCATTAAGTTCGTAGGAAAATTAGTTTGACTCTCGTAGGTTTATTTTTGAGCATTTTAGTTTTTAGGGCTCGGTTTTCGATTCCCGTTATCCGTTTTTGTGATTTCTTTCAAATTTTATCGTTAAGTTCTCAAATTTTGCAAATCACTTTATTTTTCTCATAGAATTAGGTTATTAATTCAAATTCTAGGTTAAGGTGCTAATTAGGGTTTATTTTGTCATTTCCGTTTTTTGTCTGCGTGTTTAGTTATATTTCTTGCATTTAATTGTTTTAATTGTTTTTTTTAGTCATAGAAAATCAATCAAAAAGTTGAAAATCATTCATAACATTGTCCAAACTAAATCGAGGGTATCAATTCATATTTCTTTGGGATACGACCCGGTAATCACTTACCGGTTAATATACGTATTATATTATATATATTTTGAAGAATTTCTTTTTTTTTACCTTTGTCCTCAAGGGTAAATTGGTAATTTTCCATAGTATTATATATTATAAATTTTACGTGTGTTAGATTCTTCGAATCATATGGCGATGGACTTAAAAAACTCATACGAGACAGAAAAAGTAACCATAAACACAACAAAACAATCAACTTAAAAAATCATGTTTTAATGTCTTGCATATGTATTGTTATATTAACAATGTATCTAGTGTGTGCCTAAGTGTGACGAATGTGGAGTAACGATTAACTCAACCTAGACATAAAATCCTAAGAGTTAATCCAAACGCTCTTTAATTTGATTTTTCTCATCTAAACAAGTCGAAAAATACATATGAATTATGTATCTTGAAATTTTTTCATGAGATCATTATGTATGTGTTTGAAAACATTTTTGGGTTGGATTAACAATGCATAACAACAATTTTATTATGTTCCTAACGTGAGTGATTTAAAAATAAAATTGGGGTTTTGGTTCGAAATCAATTTTTTCAACAAATTCACTAATGTATGAAAATCCTATATCTACGAGAAGCATATTAGTTATACATTGTATCCTAGTACTCTTAATTATACAAAATTGAAAGAAAAATCGAAAATCCCCAATTTTAATTTTTTGGTGTTCATCATGAACCCTAGACTCAAATTGAAAGAAAATAGATGATATGACTTACAATTGATTATTAGTATTGATTTGATCTTCAATTGATGTTTAGATGGTTGATTTTGAGTTTTGGTAGGTTTTGAGTCGTGTTCGTCAATGGCAACAGGAAAGGGGGTGTTTGTTTTTCTGTTTTGAATTTTTTTTGTTTAAGTGTTCCATTTTGTGACTTGCTAGTGGCGGTCCCATATTTACCGGCGGTCCCAAATATATATGGGGGCCGCCCTCAGTCAAGGGTTTTTGAACTTGGTTTTTGACAAAAAATTTATGAAGAGGAGTGACATTTTAATTTGCATTTCGCGAATTAAGAATGCTTAAAGTACTTCGGATGAAGTATTCAAGTTGTCACGACACAGAATGGGAACCACGGTCTGAATCGAAACTTTTTCCATTTTCCCCCACCTCTTTCCCCTCACCCCTTCTCTCCCCCCTCTCCTCCTTTTTCCCTTCCCTCCTCCTCTACTTCCTCATACCTTTCCTCTTACCCCCTTCTTCCCCCCCTCTCTTTCCAAAAAACTCTTCCTCACTTCTCCTCTCCTCACTCTCTCCTCACTCCCCCTCCCTTCTTCATTCCCCCCCATCCTCCTGCCTTAGAAGAAGAGAAGAGTGACACACATAAGGTTTATGATTGTGTTCCATCATTCCTAAACCATGTGACATAAGATATTTATCGATTACGTCTTAGGGGTTTAGTAAGAATGTCGGCTATGTTGTCGACGGACGGCACTTTTTCGATTGAGATACGTCCTTTTTGGACATTATCACGAAGAAAGTGGTGACGTATTTCGATGTGTTTTGTACGAGAATGTTGCACCGGGTTTTTGCTAAGGTCAATCGCGCCTTTGTTGCCGCACATGATCTGGATGTCGTCGGAGTCGTTCGTCGTAGTCGATAGAGCTTGTTTATCAATTAGTGCTTGTTGTTTTCCTCTTCTGGCGCTTACGTATTCCGGCTTCGGTGTGGATATTAGCAAGAGGGTTTGTTTCTGCGAGAACCAAGATGTCAAACAACTGCCCACAATCGTACCAAATAACGCTAGTGCTTTCGGTCCAGTTATTCTCCGCAGGATAAAGAGTCGGGCATTACTACGGTTTCTATGTCTGTCCCCTGTAGGATACCATAATCATAAAGTACGTAGTGCCTTTAAATGTTTCGGAATATACGCTTAACACTTCATGGTGAGAGGTTTTGGGAGCCTCTTGAAGCGAGCACAAAGGCAGACACTAAACATATTTGGGCTACTTGTCGTTAGGTATAGTAAACTAGTCTTATCTTTTTTCTTTTAGTATTTTTAGTTTTAGAATACTATAATACATCATCTATACTATAATTACTATTATAAATAGATAAAAATAAAATAGCAATTCTACGCTAAATTACAAACTAATTTAGGGAATGGTGTTTTAAAACTTAATTCATAGTAATAATACATACACCATAATGATACATAACATAATTCATTACAAAACGACTATCTACTATAAGATAAAAAAATCTAAAAACTCACTAAGTTATCTAAAGGATATATATTTATAAATACTACATATCATGCCTCGATTCTTGGTATCTATTATCGACTCACACTCTTTCATTTTCGTGAGTTGAGTATCGGTGGACAGTTGGGTTTTCATTGTTAGAACTTCTAGACCAATTTCTTATGCATTTCTTTAATTTAACTTAGATTGAGATTAAAGGAATATACCACTCTTCCATTTGTTCTTATTTTTGTTATCCAAGGAAGAAGTAAGTTCACCCATCATGTCATCTCGATCTCGTTATGCATGATTTTGGGAAAAATTCATCACAATGTGCTTGACAAGTCGAAGATGTATAATGTCATCGACATATATTTGAACAATGATGAGATTTGATCATTTCTTCTTAGTTAAAAAGAGTGTTAGCTACCATTCCTATTTTATATTCATGTTTTAATTAAAGGAAAGGCTGTAATCTATCTTACCCAAGCTTCTGGGTGCTGTTTTAAGACCATATAAAGCTTTCTTTAATTTATAAACATGATTTGGTTTTTCAAAATCAATGAATCCTAGAGGTTGTGCCACGTATACCTCCTCATTGATAAAACCGTTCAGGAATGCACTTTTTACATCCATTTGGAATAGTTTAAAGTCTAAGGTGGAAGCATAAGCTAATAATATTCTAATGGACTCAAGTCTAGCAACTAGGGCATAAGTTTCATCATAATCGATGCCTTCTTGTTGGTTGTAGCCTTGAGAAACTAACCTAGCCTTATTTCAAGAAACAATACCATTCTCGTCTAACTTATTTCTAAAGACCATTAGTTACTATGATTATATTATTTCTGGTGAGGAACTAAACTCCAAACGTCGTTAGCAACGAATTATTTAATTCTTCTTGCATGGGACTATCCAACTTTCATCTTCTAATGCGGTCATTCTCATTCTTGTTCTATAGTTTATATAAAACAAAAGAAGTTACTTTGGTTTTATGCTTGTGACCTAAGGGTTCTTTGGTTAAGGTTTCCTATGCATTTTCTAAATGTGGTTCCTAGATTCCTTAATGTTTGATTATTTCATCAACCTCTAAGTTTCTCATCCACAATGTCATTTCTAGTTTTTCTTTTTGGTGACCTTAATTGCTTCTTCTTTTTTTTTTTTTTTTTATTTTTTTTTTTCAATCTAAGTCATCAATCCACCAAGGGGGCTTATATCTTAGAGGTGGAGGAGTTTCATCGAATGTCCGTTATGTGATTCTTCGGACTTTCCTAGTTTTGTTTGTTAGGATTATATAGGTTTCGATTTTGAGAATAACATAAAGAACTTCGTATGACTTTGGGTCAAAACTTGGTAAGTGGTCTTTTGTGTTCGAAAATGAAGCACTTGCTTCCAAACACTCTAAAATAGTCCTAGTGTTAGGTTTTCTACCTCTTAAGAGTTTCATAAGGTGTTTTTCCTATAATGGCTCTAATGAGAATTCGGTTGAGAATGTTATGTTGATGTATTACGGCGTTTACACAAAACTTTTGTGGTAACCGATTGCTCATTCAACATAGTCCTACTCATTCTCTTAAAGTGGTCTATTTTCCTTTCGATCCACGCATTTGATGAGGATAGCGTGGAGCCGAGAAGTTATGTGTAAAATACCGTGGTATTGCAAAACTCTCCAAATTGGCACCTCACTATCAAATTCTCTTTCCGTGGTAAGTCTAATTGACATATTGAACAACTAATTGGTTTTGATTTTCCTACTAAATATTCGAATTGATCAAAAGCTTCAGTTTTATCCTTATATAGAAATCTTGTCCAAGTATACTAGAGTAGTCATCTACTTGATAGGGTGTAACGGTTTCCTTCGTAACTCCGGTACGGCGATGGACCGGAGAAGATCCATAATGGAGAAGTTCTAAGAGATAGTCATTGAGACATACATTCTTGCTTTGTGACTAGCGTGAGCTTGTTTTCCAATTTACAAGCATCACAAAAGTGTTGATCAAACTTAAGCTTAGGTAAGTTTCTACACTAATTCCTTAGTGGCCAACTATTAAAATGAGACGCATTATTTGCTGGTCCTAATTCTTCCTATGCCACAAGGTGGAATTTTCATCAAA
Source organism: Tanacetum coccineum (assembly GCA_026074375.1). Lineage (NCBI taxonomy): Eukaryota > Viridiplantae > Streptophyta > Magnoliopsida > Asterales > Asteraceae > Tanacetum > Tanacetum coccineum. The sequence goes on along the minus strand of BQNB010149160.1, from coordinate 1,475 downwards.
TCGTAGTTAGACAAATTTGAATCTTAGGCTTATTTTCCTCATTCATCAATTATAAGGTCTGTGTAGGATTAATATTTCTTAACTTAGATACGACAGTACAATAGTTAGTACTGTCAGTTATACTTAGTTACCGACAGTACAAGTATTAAGTATTGTTAGATATTTAGTACCGTTAGTTGTAAGTTAGTTTGTACCGTGAGAAGATATTAAAAGATATTTATGAGATTATTATATAAAGACTATGTAAGCTTTTAGGGTATCCGTTATCATATAAAAGGAACCTAGGCATAGTTAGAGATAACAGTTCTACACAAGATCATACAGAACATATATCATAGTTAGCAATCTGTAATCCTCAAGAACACATTAATAAAGTTGTTATTCAGTTGTTCATTGTTCTTCTTAGTACCTGTGTAATCATTATTCTTCTTAGTACTTGTGTTAAGATTCCGCATTAACATATTGTATTCAAGTCATTGTTTCTATATAGTCTGTTGTATTTATACATCCAGGCTATCATCCTTTATAGGCTGCAAAGATCCATTCAGTAAAAGGAACCACAATTGGTATCAGAGCCTTGTTAGAAACTTTGAATAAGAAGAACAATCAAATCTAAACATGTCTGGAACACATGATGAAATCCCACCTCCACCACCACCTCCACAAGAAACACAACAAAAACCAACACAACAAACTCCTCAAACAGTCTCAACCATCAAACTACCAATTCTCAAAAAGGGAGAATATGACATATGGGCTATGAAGATAGAACACTATCTGGCCCATACAGACTATCCAATTTGGGAGGTTATCCAAAATGGGAATGGTCCTGTATCAGTCACACTGGATACAACAGGACAGATTAAAATTTTGCCTCCTAAAACTGCAGAAGAAATGGTGCTAAGAGAGAGAGAAAGAAAAGCTAGGACCACCTTGCTGATGGCCATACCAGAAGATCATCTAGCTAAATTCCACAAAATGACTGATGCAAAAGATATGTGGATTGCCATAAAATCCAGATTTGGTGGAAATGATGAATCCAAAAAGATGCAGAAGTACATCTTGAAGCAACAATTTGAAGGATTCACAGTATCCAACTCAGATGGAATTCACAAAGGATATGAGAGATTCCAAAGTCTACTCAGTCAGCTAGAGATTCATGGAGCAGGTGTATCTACTGAAGATGCAAATCAAAAGTTTTTAAGATCTCTACCTTCTGCTTGGTTACAAGTTTCCTTGATCATGAGGAACAAACCAAGAATGGACAGTCTTAGTTTTAATGACTTGTACAACAATCTAAGAGTCTTTGAAAATGATGTGAAAGGCTCTACTGCATCATCATCCAACTTGCAAAATATAGCATTTGTCTCTGAAAAACACCAACAATACTAATGATATTAGTACCGCTTATGGTGTTTCCAATACTTTTGGTCATAATTCAAAGCATGAACAAACATCATCATCATATTCCTTGC
>BQNB010149157.1:0-16206 GCA_026074375.1 Tanacetum coccineum | reverse complement strand
TGTATATCTTTCATAAGTCCAAAATCAACTTTGTTTCCTTATTTGCACTTTATATCTTTTACCATTAATCTTATATTTCATATAATAAATGTCCATTTGTCCATCCAAGTTCTCATGTGTCCAACTTTTATAAAGTCCATTAATATACTTACAAACCACAACTTTAATATTTATCATAATTTACTAGTTTTACATATGGCTACTTTTATATAATAACCATTAACATACAAGCCTTCCCATCTTGTTATAACTTTATTTTTATGATTATCTAACATCAACATAAGTTCATAATTAACTTTAACATGTTTTATGTATTTCTTTAACTTAAAACATATTATGAAACTATGAAAACCCTAATTTACCCATAATCATGTTTACACCAAAACAATATGATACAACATTTTCTCATCCTTTTTAACATGATGTAAGTAATAACATAACATATATATAAGTGTGTAAAATGATCATTTCAAGTTTATAGCAACATAAAGAGTTTAAATGGACCTTAAGAAGAATGATGATGATGATGTACAAGTACTAAACCCTTGTTTAGCCACAAAAACCAAACTTGCACTTAATAAACCCTTAGCTTCCTTAACTAAACCCTAGCTTCCATTTTCTTGATTATAACTTGGAAATGGTTAACCAATGCTTGCAAATGCTTTAGTACATCTTAGGATATGTGTATATAGAAGTGTAAGGGTTGTAGAAAATTTTGTATGGATTGAGTAAGGTTGTTGGTTTGTGCCGTAGCATGTATGGAGCACAAAGAGGGAGTTTTGTGAATTTTATCTAAGTGTTGGTGATGTATGTGTTAGTTGCTAGTTATGTGTATGTATATAAGATGCATAATTGGTCAAGGAGACATAAGGGGTGTCCTAGGGATGGCCTTAGTCTTAGTCATGGGTCAAGGGATGGTAGGGATGGGGTATGTCCTCAAATAGTTGAGAACATCCCATGAAAACATGGAAATGTGTTCTCAACTTGTATCTTTTTGTTCTTTTCTCTATGAATCCGGTTTTAGATGTATAAGTATGATAATATTGAGTAAATTTTGGGTATTGGGTATAAACGTGGGTATTTGTTGAAGCGTAGAAAAGTTTTCGTGGTTCCGGGAGTGCCTAAACGCAATTTATCGCGAAACGTATACACTTTACGTATCCGATAAAAAATAAAATGAACAAAGTTAATAATTATCCTTAAAATAATTATATAACCCTTGCTTGATGTAAACATTTAATTGTTTGATGCCCGTTTACATTGAACGTTAATTTTTGGCGTACGCGATTTAACTTAATGTTTACAATTTCAAGCAAATGCGTACAATACAAAAAGGTACATTGTGAATTTGTTGACGTCGTCAATGACTTTAAAACACAGGGTGTTATAATGTCTAACAGATGAGTCGATATTTTATCGTTGTACATTAGATTTCCAATGGATGAGTCGATATGTTATCGTTCTACATTAGATGTCCAACGGATGACTCGATTAGTTATCGTTATACATTAGATGTTTAACGGATTAGTTGATATGTTGTCGTTATACATTAGATGTTCAACAGATGATTCGATATGTTATCGTTGTACATTAGATGTTCAACGGGTGGGTGGATGTGTTGTCGTTGTACATTAGATGTCCAACGGATGAGTCGATATCTTGTCATTGTATATTAGATGTCCAACTCATGAGTCGATATGTTATCGTTATACATTAGATGTCTAACAGATGAGTTGATATGTTATCGTTGTACATTAGATGTCTAACGGATAAGTCGATATGTTATTGTTGTACATTAGATGTCCGACAGATGAGTCGATATGTTATATTTGAACATTAGATGTTCAACGGATGACTCGATATGTTATCGTTGTACATTAGATGTTCAACAGATGAGTTGATATGTTGTCGTGTACATTAGATGTTCTATGGATGAGTCGATATGTTATCGTTGTACATTGGATGTTCAACGGGTGAGTCGATGTGTTGTCGTTGTACATTAGATGTCCAACGGATGAGTCGATATGTTATTGTTATACATTAGATGTCCAACGGATAAGTCGATATGCTATCGTTGTACATTAGATGTCTAACAGATGAGTCGATATGATATCATTGTACAATATATGTCCAATGGATTAGTCGATATGTTATCGTTCTACATTAGATGTTCAACGGATGACCCGGTATGTTGTCGTTGTACGTTAAATGTTCAACGGGTGAGTCGATATGATGGCGTTGTAGATTAGATGTTCAACGGATGAGTCGATATGTTATCGTTGTACATTAGATGTCTAACGGATGAGTCGATATGTTATCGTTGTACATTAGATGTCCAATGGATGAGTCGATATGTTATCGTTATACATTATATGTCCAACGGAAGAGTCGATATGATATCGTTGTACATTATATGTCCAACGGATGAGTTGATATGTTATCGTTCTACATTAGATATCCAACGGATTAGTCGATATCTTATCGTTGTACATTAGATGTTCAACGGATCACTCGATAAGTTATCGTTGTACATTAGATGTTCAACGGGTGAGTCGATGTGTTGTCATTGTACATTAGATGCCCAACGGATGAGTCGATATGCTATTGTTGTACATTAGATGTCCAACGGAAGAGTCGATATGTTATCGTTGTACATTTGATGTCCAATGGATGAGTCGATATGTTGTCGTTGTACATTAGATGTCTAATGGATGAGTCGATATGTTATCGTTGTACATTATATGTCCAACAGATAAGGCGATATGTTATTGTTGTACATTTGATATACAACGGATTAGTCAATATGTTATCGTTCTACATTAGATGTCCAACGGATGAGTCGATATGTTATCATTGTACATTAGATGTTCAACGGATGAGTTGATATGTTATCGTTGTACATTAGATGTTCAACGGATGAGTCGATATGTTGTCGTTGTACATTAGATGTCCAACGGATGAGTCGATATGTTATCGTTGTACATTAGATGTTCAACGGATGAGTCGATATGTTGTCGTTGTACATTAGATGTTCAACGGAAGAGTTGATATGTTATCGTTGTACATTAAATGTTAAATGGGTGAGTTGATATAATGTCGTTGTAGATTAGATGTTTAACGGATGAGTCGATATGTTATCATTGTACATTAGATGTCCAACGGATGAGTCGATATGTTATCGTTGTACATTAAATGTCCAACGGATGAGTTGATATGTTATCGTTATACATTATATGTGCAATAGATGAGTTGATATGATATCGTTGTACATTATATGTCCAACGGATGAGTTGATATGTTATCGTTCTACATTAGATGTCCAACGGATGAGTCGATATCTTATCGTTGTACATTAGATGTTCAACGGATGACTCGATAAGTTATCGTTGTACATTAGATGTTCAACGGGTGAGTTGATGTGTTGTCGTTGTACATTAGATGCCCAACGGATGAGTCGATATGTTATCGTTGTACATTAGATGTCCAACGGATGAGTCGATATGTTATCGTTGTACATTAGATGTCCAATGGATGAGTCGATATGTTATCGTTGTACATTTGATATACAACGGATGAGTCGATATGTTATTGTTCTACATTAGATGTCCAACGGATGAGTCCATATGTTATCGTTGTACATTAGATGTCCAACGGATGAGTCGATATGTTATCATTGTACATTAGATGTTCAACGGTTTAGTCAATATGTTATCATCATACATTAGATGTTTAACGGATGACTCGATATGTTATCGTTGTACATTAGATGTCCAACGGATGATTCGATATTTTGTCGTTGTACATTAGATGTTCAACGGACAAAGTCGATATGTTATCGTTGTATATTAGATGTCTAAGAGATGAGTCGATATTTTTTCGTTGTACATTAGATGTCTAACAGATGAGTCGATATTGTACATTAGATGTCCAACGGATGAGTTAATATGTTATCGTTGTACATTTGATGTCCAAAGGATGAGTTGATGTGTTGTCGTTGTACATTAGATGTCCAACGGATGAGTTGATATCTTATCGTTGTAAATTAGATGTCCAACTCATGAGTTGATATGTTATCGTTGTACATTAGATCTCTAACAGATGAGTCGATATGTTATCGTTATACATTAGATGTCCAACGGATGAGTCAATATGTTATCGTTGTACATTAGATGTTTAACGGATGACTCGATATGTTATCGCTGTACATTAGATGTTCAACGAATGAGTCGATATGTTGTCGTTGTACATTAGATGTTCAACGGTTGAGTCGATATCTTATCGTTGTATATTAGATGTTCAACGGATGACTCGATATGTTATCGTTGTACATTAGATGTCCAACGGATGATTCGATATTTTGTCGTTGTACATTAGTTGTTCAACGAATAAGTTGATATGTTATCGTTGTACATTAGATGTCTAACAGATAAGTCGATATTTTATCTTTATACATTAGATATCCAACAGATGAGTCGATAATGTACATTAGATGTCTAACGGATGAGTCAATATGTTATCGTTGTACATTTGATTTCCAACGGATGAGTCGATTTGTTATCGTTGTACATTAGATGTTAAACGGATGAGTCAGTATGTTATCGTTGTACATTAGATGTTCAACGGATGAGTCGATATGTTATCGTTGTACATTAGATGTTCATTGGATGAGTCGATATGTTATCGTTGTACATTAGATGTCCAACGGATGAGTCGTTATGTTATCGTTTTACATTTGATGTCTAACGGATGAGTCAATATTTTATCGTTGTACATTAGATTTCCAACGGATGAGTCGATATGTTATCGTTCTACATTAGATGTCCAACGGATGACTCGATTAGTTATCGTTATACATTAGATGTTCAACGGATTAGTTGATATGTTGTCGTTATACATTAGATGTTCAACAGATGATTCGATATGTTATCGTTGTACATTAGATGTTCAACGGATGAGTCGATATCTTGTCATTGTATATTAGATGTCCAACTCATGAGTCGATATGTTATCGTTGTACATTAGATGTCTAACAGATGAGTTGATATGTTATCGTTGCACATTAGATGTCTAACAGATAAGTCGATATGTTATCGTTGTACATTAGATGTCCGACGGATGAGTCGATATGTTATCGTTGAACATTAGATGTTCAACAGATGACTCGATATGTTATCGTTGTACATTAGATGTTCAACAGATGAGTTGATATGTTGTCGTGTACATTAGATGTTCTATGGATGAGTCGATATGTTATCGTTGTACATTAGATGTTCAACGGGTGAGTCGATGTGTTGACGTTGTACATTAGATGTCCAACGGATGAGTCGATATGTTATTGTTATACATTAGATGTCCAACGGATAAGTCGATATGCTATCGTTGTACATTAGATGTCCAATAGATGAGTCGATATGTTATCATTGTACAATATATGTCTAATGGATCAGTCGATATGTTATCGTTCTACATTAGATGTTCAATGGATGACCTGGTATGTTGTCGTTGTACATTAAATGTTCAACGGGTGAGTCGATATAATGGCGTTGTAGATTAGATGTTCAACGGATGAGTCGATATGTTATCGTTGTACATTAGATGTCTAACGGATGAGTCGATATGTTATCGTTGTACATTAGATGTCCAACGGATGAGTCGATATGTTATCGTTATACATTAGATGTCCAACGGATGAGTCGATATGTTATCGTTGTACATTAGATGTCCAACGGATGAGTCGATATGTTATCGTTGTACATTAGATGTCCAATGGATGAGTCGATATGTTATCGTTGTACATTAGATGTCCAACGGATGAGGCGATATGTTATTGTTGTACATTTGATATACAACGGATTAGTCAATATGTTATCGTTCTACATTAGATGTCCAACGGATGAGTCGATATGTTATCGTTGTACATTAGATGTTCAACGGATGAGTCGATATGTTGTCGTTGTACATTAGATGTTCAACGGATGAGTCGATATGTTATCGTTGTACATTAGATGTTCAACGGGTGAGTCGATGTGTTGTCGTTGTACATTAGATGTCTAACGGATGAGTCAATATCTTATCGTTGTAAATTAGATGTTTAACGGAAGAGTTGATATGTTATCGTTGTACGTTAAATGTTCAACAGGTGAGTCGATATAATGTCGTTGTAGATTAGATGTTTAACGGATGAGTCGATATGTTATCATTGTACATTAGATGTCCAACGGATGAGTCGATATGTTATCGTTGTACATTAGATGTCCAACGGATGAGTCGATATGTTATCGTTGTACATTAGATGTCCAATGGATGAGTCGATATGTTATCGTTGTACATTAGATGTCCAACGGATGAGTTGATATGTTATCGTTGTACATTATATGTCCAACGGATGAGTCGATATGTTATCGTTGTACATTTGATATACAACCGATGAGTCGATATGATATTGTTCTACATTAGATGTCCAACGAATGAGTCAATATGTTATCGTTGTACATTAGATGTTCAACGGATGACTTGATATGTTATCGTTGTACATTAGATGTTCAACGGATGAGTCGATATGTTGTCGTTGTACATTAGATGTTCAATGGATGAGTCGATATGTTATCGTTGTACATTAGATGTTCAACAGATGAATTGATATGTTATCGTTGTACATTAGACGTCCAACGGATGAGTCGATATGTTATCATTGTACATTAGATGTTCAACGGATGATTCGATATGTTATCATTATACATTAGATGTTTAATGGATGACTCGATATGTTATCGTTGTACATTAGATGTTCAACGGATGAGTCGATATGTTATCGTTGTACATTAGATGTTCAACGGATGAGTCGATATGTTATCGTTGTACATTAGATGTCCAACGGATGAGTCGATATTTTGTCGTTGTACATTAGATGTTCAACGGATAAGTCGATATGTTATCGTTGTATATTAGATGTCTAAGAGATGAGTCGATATTTTTTCGTTATACATTAGATGTCTAACAGATTAGTCGATATTGTACATTAGATGTCCAACGGATGAGTTAATATGTTATCGTTGTACATTTGATGTCCAACGGATGAGTCGATGTGTTGTCGTTGTACATTAGATGTCCAACGGATGAGTTGATATCTTATCGTTGTAAATTAGATGTCCAACTCATGAGTTGATATGTTATCGTTGTACATTAGATGTCTAACAGATGAGTCAATATGTTATCGTTGTACATTAGATGTCCAATGGATGAGTCAATATGTTATCGTTGTACATTAGATGTTCAACGGATGAGTCGATATGTTATCGTTGTACATTAGATGTTCAACGAATGAGTCGATATGTTATCGTTGTACATTAGATGTTCAACGGATGAGTCGATATGTTATCGTTGTACATTAGATGTTCAACGAATGAGTCAATATGTTGTCGTTGTACATTAGATGTTCAACGGATGAGTCGATATGTTATCGTTGTACATTAGATGTTCAACGGATGACTCGATATGTTATCGTTGTACATTAGATGTTCAACGGATGAGTCGATATTTTGTTGTTGTACATTAGATGTTTAACGAATAAGTCGATATATTATCATTGTACATTAGATGTCTAACAGATGAGTCGATATTTTGTCTTTATACATTAGATATCCAACAGATGAGTCTATATTGTACATTAGATGTCCGACGGATGAGTCAATATGTTATCGTTGTACATTTGATGTCCAACGGATGAGTTGATATGTTATCGTTGTACATTAGATGTTAAACGGATGAGTCGATATGTTATTGTTGTACATTAGATGTTCAACGGATGAGTCGATATGTTATCGTTGTACATTAGATGTTCAACGGGTGAGTCGATGTGTTGTCGTTGTACATTAGATGTCCATTGGATGAGTCGATATGTTATCATTGTACATTAGATGTCCAACGGATGAGTCGATATGTTATCGTTGTACATTAGATGTCCAACGGATGAGTCGATATTTTATCGTTGTACATTAGATGTCTAACGGATGAGTCGATATGTTATCGTTGTACATTAGATGTCCAATGGATGACTCGATTGGTTATCGTTATACATTAGATGTTCAACGGATGAGTTGATATGTTGTCGTTATACATTAGATGTTCAACAGATGATTCGATATGTTATCGTTGTACATTAGATGTTCAACGGGTGAGTTGAGGTGTTGTCGTTGTACATTAGATGTCCAACGGATGAGTCGATATCTTATCGTTGTATATTAAGTGTCCAACTCATGAGTCGATATGTTATCGTTGTACATTAGATGTCTAACAAATGAGTTGATATGTTATCGTTGTACATTCGATGTCTAACAGATGAGTTGATATGTTATCGTTGTACATTAGATGTCCGACGGATGAGTCGATATGTTATCGTTGAACATTAGATGTTCAACGGATGACTCGATATGTTATCGTTGTACATTAGATGTTCAACGGATGACTCGATATGTTATCGTTGTACATTAGATGTTCAACAGATGAATTGATATGTTATCGTGTATATTAGATGTTCTACGGATGAGTCGATATGTTATCGTTGTACATTAGATGTTCAACGGGTGAGTCGATGTGTTGTCGTTGTACATTAGATGTCCAACGGATGAGTCGATATGTTATTGTTATACATTAGATGTCCAACGGATAAGTCGATATGCTATCGTTGTACATTAGATGTCCAACAGATGAGTCGATATGTTATCATTCTACAATATATGTCCAATGGATCAGTCGATATGTTACCGTTCTACATTAGATGTTCAACGGATGAGTCGATATGTTGTCGTTGTACATTAGATGTTCAACGGATGATTCGATATGTTATCGTTGTACATTAGATGTTCAACGGGTGAGTCGATGTGTTGTCGTTGTACATTAGATGTCCAACGGATGAGTCGATATCTTATCGTTGTAAATTAGATGTTTAACGGAAGAGACGATATGTTATCGTTGTACATTAAATGTTCAACGGGTGAGTCAATATGATGTCGTTGTAGATTAGATGTTCAACGGATGAGTCGATATGTTATCGTTCTACATTAGATGTCTAACGGATGAGTCGATATGTTATCGTTGTACATTAGATGTCCAACGGATGAGTCGATATGTTATCGTTATACATTATATGTCTAACGAAAGAGTCGATATGATATCGTTGTACATTATATGTCCAACTGATGAGTTGATATGCTATCGTTCTACATTAGATGTCCATCAGATGAGTCGATATCTTATCGTTGTACATTAGATGTTCAACAGATGACTCGATAAGTTATCGTTGTACATTAGATGTTCAACGGGTGAGTCGATGTGTTGTCATTGTACATTAGATGCCCAACGGATGAGTCGATATGTTATCGTTGTACATTAGATGTCCAACGAAAGAGTCGATATGTTATCGTTGTACATTTGATGTTCAATGGATGAGTCGATATGTTATCATTGTACATTATATGTCTAACGGATGAGACGATATGTTATTGTTGTACATTTGATATACAACAGATTAGTCAATATGTTATCCTTCTACATTAGATGTCCAACGGATGAGTCGATATGTTATTGTTGTACATTAGATGTTCAACGGGTGAGTCGATGTGTTGTCGTTGTACATTAGATGTCCAACGGATGAGTCAATATCTTATCATTGTAAATTAGATGTTTAACGGAAAAGTCGATATGTTATCGTTGTACATTAAATGTTCAACGGGTGAGTCGATATGATGTCGTTGTAGATTAGATGTTCAACGGATGAGTCGATATGTTATTGTTGTACATTAGATGTCCAACGGATGAGTCGATATGTTATTGTTGTACATTAGATGTCCAACGGATGAGTCGATATGTTATCGTTATACATTATATGTCCAATGGATGAGTTGAGATGATATCGTTGTACATTATATGTCCAACGGATGAGTTGATATGTTATCGTTCTACATTAGATGTCCAACGGATGAGTCGATATCTTATCATTGTACATTAGATGTTCAACGGATGACTCGATAAGTTATCGTTGTACATTAGATGTTCAACGGGTGAGTTGATGTGTTGTCGTTGTACATTAGATGCCCAACAGATGAGTCGATATGTTATCGTTGTACATTAGATGTCCAACGGATGAGTCGATATGTTATCGTTGTACATTAGATGTCCAACGGATGAGTCGATATGTTATCTTTGTACATTATATGTCCAACGGATGAGTCGATATGTTATCGTTGTACATTTGATATACAACGGATGAGTCGATATGTTATCGTTCTACATTAGATGTCAAACGGATGAGTCAATATATTATCTTTGTACATTAGATGTTCAACGGATGGCTTGATATGTTATCGTTGTACATTAGATGTTCAACGGATGAGTCGATATGTTGTCGTTGTACATTAGATGTTCAATGGATGAGTCGATATGTTATCGTTGTACATTAGATGTTCAACAGATTAATTGATATGTTATCGTTGTACATTAGACGTCCAACGGATGAGTCGAGATTTTGTCGTTGTACATTAGATGTTCAACGGATGACTTGATATGTTGTCGTTTAACATTAGATGTCCAACGGATGAGTCGATATGTTATCGTTGTACATTAGATGTTCAACGGTTTAGTCGATATGTTATCATTATACATTAGATGTTTAACGGATGACTCGATATGTTATCGTTGTACATTAGATGTCCAACGGATGATTCGATATTTTGTCGTTGTACATTAGATGTTCAACGGATAAGTCGATATGTTATCGTTGTACATTAGATGTCTAAGAGATGAGTCGATATTTTGTCATTGTACATTAGATGTCTAACAGATGAGTCAATATTGTACATTAGATGTCCAACGGTTTAGTTAATATGTTATCGTTGTACATTTGATGTCCAACGGATGAGTCGATATGTTATTGTTGTACATTAGATGTTGAACGGATGAATCAGTATGTTATCGTTGTACATTAGATGTTCAACGAATGAGTCGATATGTTGTCGTTGTACATTAGATGTTTAATGGATGAGTCGATATGTTATCATTGTACATTAGATGTTTAACGGGTGGGTCGATGTGTTGTCATTATACGTTAGATGTCCATTAGATGAGTCGATATGTTATCGTTGTACATTAGATGTCCAACGAATGAGTCGTTATGTTATCGTTGTACATTAGATGTCCAACGGATGAGTCGATATGTTATCGTTGTACATTAGATGTCCAACGGATGAGTCGATATGTTATTGTTCTACATTAGATGTCCAACGGATGACTCGATATGTTATCATTGTACATTATATGTTCAACGGATGAGTTGATATGTTTTCGTTATACAATAGATGTTTAACGGATGATTCGATATGTTATCGTTGTACATTAGATGTTCAATGGGTGAGTCGATGTGTTGTCGTTTTAGATTAGATGTCCAACGGATGAGTCGATTTGTTATAGTTGTACAATAGATGTTAAACGGATGACTTGATATGTTATCGTTGTACATTTGATGTTCAACGGATGAGTCGATATGTTGTCGTTGTACATTAGATGTTCCATGGATGAGTCGATATGTTATCGTAGTACATTTGATGTTTAACGGATGACTTGATATGTTATCGTTGTACATTATATGTCCAACGGATGAGTCAATATTTTATCATTGTACATTAGATGTTCAACGGATGACTTGATATGTTGTCGTTGTACATTAGATGTCCAACGGATGAGTTGATATGTTATCGTTGTACATTAGATGTTTAACGAATGACATGATATGTTATCGTTGTACATTAGATGTTCAACGAATGAGTCGATATGTTGTCGTTGTACATTAGATGTTCAACGAATGAGTCGATATGTTGTCGTTGTACATTAGATGTTCAACGGATGACCCGATATGTTATCATTGTATATTAGATGTCCAATGTATGAGTCGATATTTTGTCATTGTACATTAGATGTTCAACAGATAAGTCGATATGTTATCGTTGTACAATAGATGTCTAACAGATGAGTCGATATTTTGTCATTGTACATTAGATGTCTAACAGACGAGTCGATATTGTACATTAGATGTCTAACGGATGAGTCAATATGTTATCGTTGTACATTAGATGTCCAACAGATGAGTCGATATGTTATCGTTGTACATTAAATGTTAACCGGATGAGTCGGTATGTTATCGTTGTACATTAGATGTTTAACGGAAGAGTCGATATGTTATCATTGTACATTAAATGTTCAACAGGTGAGTCGATATGTTGTCGTTGTAGATTAGATGTTCAACGGATGAGTCGATATGTTATCGTTGTACATTAGATGTTCAACGAATGAGTCGATATGTTGTCGTTGTACATTAGATGTTCAACGGATGAGTCGATATGATATCGTTGTACATTATATGTCTAACGGATGAGTTGATATGTATCGTTCTACATTAGATGTCCAACGGATGAGTCGATATCTTATCGTTGTACAATAGATGTTTAACGGATGACTCAATAAGTTATCGTTGTACATTAGATGTTCAACGGGTGAGTCGATGTGTTGTCGTTGTACATTAGATGTCCAACAGATGAGTCGATATGTTATCATTGTACATTAGATGTCCAACGGATGAGTCGATATGTTATCGTTGTACATTAGATGTCCAATCGATGAGTCGATATGTTATCGTTGTACATTAGATGTCCAACGGATGAGTCGATATGTTATCGTTGTACATTATATGTCCAACGGATGAGTCGATATGTTATCGTTGTACATTAGATATCCAACGGATGAGTCGATATGTTATCGTTCTACATTAGATGTCCAACGGATGAGTCGATATGTTATCGTTGTACATTAGATGTTCAACGGATGACTTGATATGTTATCGTTGTACATTAGATGTTCAACGGATGAGTCGATATGTTATCGTTGTACATTAGATGTTCAACGGATGACTCGATATGTTATCGTTGTACATTAGATGTTCAACGGATGAGTCGATATGTTATCGTTGTACATTAGATGTTCAACGGATGAGTCGATATGTTATCGTTGTACATTAGATGTTCAATGGATGAGTTGATATGTTATCGTTGTACATTAGATGTTCAACGGATGAGTCGATATGTTATCGTTGTACATTAGATGTTCAACGGATGAGTCGATATGTTATCGTTGTACATTAGATGTTCAACGGATGAGTCGATATGTTATCGTTGTACAGTAGATGTTCAACGGATGAGTCGATATGTTATCGTTGTACACTAGATGTTCAACGGATGAGTCGATATGTTATCGTTGTACATTAGATGTTCAATGGATGACTCGATATGTTCTCGTTGTACATTAGATGTCCAACGGATGAGTCGATATGTTGTCGTTGTACATTAGATGTTCAACGGATAAGTCGATATGTTATCGTTGTACATTAGATGTCTAAAAGATGAGTCAATATTTTGTTGTTGTACATTAGATTTCCAACAAATGAGTCGATATTGTACATTAGATGTCCAACGGATGAGTCGATATGTTATCGTTGTACATTAGATGTTCAACGGATGAGTCGATATGTTATTGTTGTACATTAGATGTTCAACGGATGAGTCGATATGTTATCGTTGTACATTAGATGTTCAACGGATGAGTCGATATGTTGTCGTTGTACATTAGATGTTCAACGGATGAGTCGATATGTTGTCGTTGTACATTAGATGTTCAACGGATGATTCGATATATTATCGTTGTACATTAGATGTTCAACGGGTGAGTCGATGTGTTGTCATTGTACATTAGATGTCCAACTAATGAGTCGATATCTTATCGTTGTAAATTAGATGTTTAACAGAAGAGTCGATATGTTATCGTTGTACATTAAATGTTTAACGTTTGAGTCGATAGGTTGTCATTGTAGATTAGATGTTCAACGGATGAGTCGATTTGTTATCGTTGTACATTAGATGTCCAGCAGATGAGTCGATATGTTATCTTTGTACATTAGATGTCCAACGGATGAGTCGATATGTTATTGTTGTACATTATATGCCCAACGGATGAGCCGATATGATATCGTTGTACATTATATGTCCAACGGATGAGTTGATATGTTATCGTTCTACATTAGATGTCCAACGGATGAGTCGATATGTTATCGTTATACATTAGATGTTCAACGGATGACTCGATAAGTTATCGTTGTACAATAGATGTTCAACGGGTGAGTTAATGTGTTGTCGTTGTACATTAGATGTCCAACGGATGAGTCGATATGTTATCGTTGTATATTAGATGTCCAACGGATGAGTCGATATGTTATCGTTGTACATTAGATGTCCAATGGATGAGTCGATATGTTATCGTTGTACATTAGATGTTCAACGGATGAGTCGATATGTTATCGTTGTACATTAGATGTTCAACGGATGAGTCGATATGTTATCGTTGTACATTAGATGTTCAACGGATGAGTCGATATGTTATCGTTGTACATTAGATGTTCAACGGATGAGTTGATATGTTATCGTTGTACATTAGATGTTCAACGGATGAGTCGATATGTTATCGTTGTACACTAGATGTTCAACGGATGAGTCGATATGTTATCGTTGTACATTAGATGTTCAATGGATGAGTCGATATGTTATCGTTGTACATTAGATGTTCAACGGATGACTTGATATGTTATCGTTGTGCATTAGATGTTTAACGGATGAGTTGATATGTTATCGTTGTACACTAGATGTTCAACGGATGAGTCGATATGTTATCGTTGTACATTAGATGTTCAACGGATGAGTCGATATGTTATCGTTGTACATTAGATGTTCAACGGATGAGTCGATATGTTATCGTTGTACATTAGATGTTCAACGGATGAGTCGATATGTTATCGTTGTACATTAGAAGTTCAACGGATGAGTCGATATGTTATCGTTGTACATTAGATGTTCAACGAATGAGTCGATATGTTATCGTTGTTCATTAGATGTTCAACGGATGAGTCGATATGTTATCGTTGTACATTAGATGTTCAACGGATGAGTTGATATGTTATCGTTGTACATTAGATGTTCAACGGATGAGTCGATATGTTATCGTTGTACAGTAGATGTTCAACGGATGAGTCGATATGTTATCGTTGTACATTAGATGTTCAACGGATGAGTTGATATGTTATCGTTGTACATTAGATGTTCAACGGATGAGTCGATATGTTATATTAGATGTCTAATAGATGAGTCGATACGGTATCGTTGTACATTAGATGTTCAACAGATGAGTCGATATGTTATCGTTGTACATTAGATGTTTAACGGATTAGTCGATATGTTATCGTTGTACATTAGATGTTCAACGGATGAGTCGATATGTTATCGTTGTACATTAGATGTTCAACGGATGAGTCGATATGTTATCGTTGTACATTAGATGTTCAACGGATGAGTCGATGTGTTGTCGTTGTACATTAGATGTCCATTGGATGAGTCGATATGTTATCGTTGTACATTAGATCTTCAACGGATGAGTCGATATGTTATCGTTGTACATTAGATGTTCAACGTATGAGTCGATATGTTATCGTTGTACATTAGATGTTCAACGGATGAGTCGATATGTTATCGTTGTACATTAGATGTTCAACGGATGAGTCGATATGTTATCGTTGTACATTATATGTCCAACGGATGAGTCTATATGTTATCGTTGTACATTAGATGTCAAACAGATGAGTCGATATGTTATCGTTCTACATTTGATGTCCAACAGATGAGTCAATATGTTATCGTTGTACATTAGATGTTCAATGGATGACTCGATATGTTATCGTTGTACATTAGATTTTCAACGGATGAGTTGATATGTTGTCGTTGTACATTAGATGTTCAACAGATGATTCAATATGTTATCGTTGTACATTAAATGTTCAACGGGTGAGTCGATGTGTTGTCGTTGTACATTAGATGTGTAACACCCCCAAAAATGGGTCGCAGCGGAATATGTTTCCGGGAGCGTTACTTCATGATCCCATTGCACAAGTCAGGAGAGAACGACCTCTAACTGAGTCGTTTGAAAAGAAATCTTGAAAAGTTTGGACTCCAATGTTCCTCAAATATGTCATACATCTATATCACCTGAGAAAAACATGCTTAAAAGTGTCAACATTAAAGTTGGTGAGTTCATAGGTTTTCGTAAGTATAATTGTAAATC
>BQNB010149156.1:0-16206 GCA_026074375.1 Tanacetum coccineum | reverse complement strand
GAACCACCATAGGGTGCGTGGTTTTGATAAACAACACCATCAAGAGTGCGTTTGGTTTATTAGAGATCAACATAGGGTGCGTTTTGGCTGTTACAGCAGACTAGGGGTGTTTGTTTTTGTAGAAAAGCACCAAGGGGGTGCATTGGTTTGGTTTTGCACCGGCTAGGGTGCGTTTGTTTTGCCAAGAACACAAAAGGGTGCGTTTGGATTAACCTAAGCACCAACATGTACGCTTGGTTTAATGACAAGGCAAGGGGTATGTTTGTTTCTGGTTATTAATAGAAAGAGGGTGCGTTTGGCTGAGTAAAATCAACAAAGGGTGCGTTTGGATGTGGGTTAACAACCCATAAGGGCTGTTTGGTTTATGACTGCCCATGAAGGGGCGTTTGGTTTGGTAGTTAACACACTAAGGGTGCGTTTGGTATAACAAAGTTATAATAATCGATTAATAAAAATTATTGCGAGATTTATAAATAATAAATCAAAACTAAAATGGTGGTTAATGGTTAAATAAATATGATATTTATTACTTTGTTTAGTATATATATATATATATATATATATATATATATATATATATATATATATATATATATATACATATTTAAAACACGCGGATGTTTGAAATATTGATTTCTGTTATTAAGTGGAAGAACATTAGATTCTATAAATATGGAAACATTATATATATATTAACGGAAAGGAAAAGTCATAAAGAAATTTATATTAAAATTCTATATTTAGTTAATGTTGTACTAAAACTACTATTATTTTAGGAAACACGTAAATGGGGACTTGTTATATTTAAAGATATTTTAATCTATAACTATACAATAACTCGAAACGATAAGAATTATACTTTTCAAATGAATTGAGGCAACAATTTTAGCTACGAGCCGTCAATAAAACGAAAGGTATTTTTAAAATATTATTTTATAAAATTCTTGACTCGTAGGTAAAATCATAACTTTTGTAAAAAACTTTTTAAAGCATCGTTTAACGTAATTTGTAACTTTAAAACGTGAGTTTATTGTTATGCCGGAACTCTTTATTAATTAAATTGGTTGATTCCGAACACGTGACGAATAATGTGTTTTAACTTTTTTATTTCGGTTCTTATTTAATACCATTGCAAGTAAATTAGATACTTTTATTTTATTTTCATATATAAAACATGTCGCGTATTATATACACTTCACATTAATCTTGGATTGTTTATCTTGGTTATATTAATTCACGGTATGAGTTATATAATTGTTTATTTTTCATGTGTAATATATACGGAATATATTACATACTTTGCGTTACTTTTCGATTTATTTTATTTAACCAACCACCAAACTATTACAACTTGAGATCTAAATCCTCTATCAACGTGTCGCGTTGATGTAAACCTCTATCGGAAAACCCAGATACATTATCCTAGGCTAGTGGGTCTTAGCCATTAAGATAAACCGCAACTTCTTGATCAAGCCGTTCCAGTTTTCTGTTTGTGTTGTGCTTAATACGTGCTATTCTACCAATCGTTCTACAACATCAAGGTGAGTTTATAGCCACACGTTTTACATGTTTTACATATATTTTTGGGGTGAGAACATGCTTGTTTACAAACGTATTTACATGATCGTTTACAAATTGGTTTACATACTCATTTACATAGCTCGCTATGGGATACATTACTTGACTTCGTTTTTGGTCATGAATGCATACTTTACTTACTGCCCGGGTGTTCTTGGAGGGGACACCGGTAACGGGAGTACATATTTTTACATTACTGCCCGGGTGTTCTTGGAGGGGACACCGGTAACGGGAGTACATATTCTTTACATTACTGCCCGGGTGTTCTTGGAGGGGACACCGGTAACGGGAGTACATATTCTTTAAATAAATGCCCGGGTGTTCTTGGAGGGGACACCTGTGATGGGTACATACAAGTCTACGTCACAGCTTCATGAACTGTAAATCACTTGGAGGGTGAGCGCGAATGTTATGAAATAGATCTATTCGGGTGTGAATCCCCGTTCGGGTGATTAGCTATCACTGGGCAAACGAACGTTATAGCATGTTGTCCACGCGAATGTTATAAAATAGATCTATTCGGGATTGACAATCCCCGTTCGGGTGATTAGCTATCACTGGGCAAACGAACGTTATAACATGTCGGATTACGATTGGTTGGGTCTACAGGGCCAACAATACATATACATGAATACTTGCGCGTTGTCTTGAATAAAGTGGCAATACATACTTTGAACAAAGGTGGTTCAACTATACATACGTTTTGGTGACTATTTGGGGATTTAAATGGTCATGCATGCTTTACAATTCTTGATTTCTAAAAATCATACATACATTTTGGAAGGACATTTAAGGATTTAAATGGTCATACACACTTTACAGAACCTTGGTTCAACATTTATACTTAAACAAATCTATGAACTCACCAACTTTATGTTGACATTTTTAAGCATGTTTTTCTCAAGTGAATTAGATGTTTGGCTTACTTGATGTGCATTGGAGTCTAAAATGGCAAGATTTCATTCATGGATTAATACTTATATACAAATGATCAAATCTTGTTGTATCGCTTTCAAGCTTTTCATTGTGATGCAAATTATGGGACACATGTTATATCAATTTCAAGGAAATCAACGACATAGCTTTTCAAACGACACATTTAGAGGTCGTTCTCTTGTATCTAGCGTTGTGTATTATGAAGTAACGCCCCCAGACATACTTCTGCTGCGACACGTTTTTGGAGGTGTTACAGTTTTGTTTATATCTCGATTGCTTAATTTATTAATGTATGCTTGTTTATGTTTATCAATATACTTATTTATGTTAGGTCTTGAATTTAGGATTAATAAGAAATAGAGTGTGTGTTTAGGTGTTATGTGTGTGTTTATTCTAGAGAAAGAAAGATAGAAAGTAGAGAGAGAAAGATGGAGGAGGAGGATTAGAGAAATGAGATTAGAATGATATTAGAAGACACACTTCACTAATGAAGAGCTGGTGGGGTATTTATACCCAATTACAAGGAAGAGCTACTAGCTCTTGTTTCTTAGATTTTAGCTATTTGTTGGGTCTCATGACTTTATTTAAGTCACGATCCTATCACCTAACCTATTACACAATATTATTTCTTTATTTATTACAAGACTTTTATCTCAATAAGATCGTCACTTTTATCATTCCTAACAATCTTCCCCCAAGGGAAGATCATTGAGATCTCTCTTTGATTGCATTAATGATCATTATTTTTCTATTCGTAACAATCTCCCCCTAAAGGATGATTATTGAGATCTCTCTTGTGACCTTGATCGTTGAACTTTAATGCTCGTTTGTCTTGAATCTTGTTGTGTAATAGTGGTCTTGTTCCAATCATGCTCTAGAGATCTTGATCTTGATCATGATCTTTCCATTTTCCTTTTTTTTACTTTGCCTTTGAGATATTTTCATATCATCATTCTTTACCATGAATCCATTTTGATTTGTCTTTTAAAGCTTCTGACCAACATACTCATACTTTCTTGACATCTTGCAATCTTCCTCATGTAGAACTTTAATCTTGATCAACAACTTGATGATTTGAGGAAGTTCATTGATTTATCAGAGTTGCGGAAATGTATCTTTGAACTTTGAGTATGAGATATGAAGGAATGAATATGACGGTGTTCTTGCTTCAGAAAGGTAGAGATGTTGTTGATGTTCTTCCCCCCAATTGCTTCCCCCCAAATAAACAATCATTCGTATGCACATACTTCACACAAACAACTCATATGCACATACTTCACACAAACAACTCATAGAAGAAAGAAACTATATCCTCCAAGTCAATTAAGTCCCGGATGATGTATACACCAAAGTCAATTAAGTCTTGGATGTACACATTTCTTCCCGCCAGTTGTTGCACTATGTTGTATACACCAAAGTCAATTAAGTCTCGGACGTACACATTTCTTCCCCCTAATTGTTGCGCTCTATCAAAATATTCAGCTAGAACACTTCTCTTCCCCTTGATTATATTTGCTAAAAAGTAAAAAAAATATTCAAGAGAAAAAATCTAAGTAGTTCTCGATCTTTACTGGTAGATCCTCTTCGCACAAGTTGTTGGTATATGTGTAGTATGTAATATGTATTAAATTATAAAGTTTTAATGGAAATGTTGGAGTGTTTTATTTTTTAATTTTACGTTTTGTTTTTGGGTCTGTAGTTGGAAGGATAACATGGTGATTCAAAACGGATATTAAGATTATTTTGTTATTTTTTCATTGCATTTGTTTGCTTATTATTCTTTTTTTGTTTAGATTTTGCTTATCTACTTTATTCGCATTTGGGTATTTTTATAATTTTTAGCTCGTTAGTTTTCACGTTGTGTCTTGGTTTTTGTTTGGGCCTGTTGGTATCGTTGGAAGTTATTTTGTTGTTCTGTGGGTAGATTGGTGTGGTGGTTTTTGTAGTACTCACACCAGTTTTAGTCGTTTTTTTGGGTATTTTATAGATGTACATAGTGTTATAGTATGGTAGAAAGCTAACGTGGAGTGCTGGGTAATGGGTGGGTGGTGGGTTGGGGTAGGGGGGGGGGTGGAGTGTTGGGTGGGGGTTTAATTTAGGGAGTGGGTGGGTGGGGGGGGGGGGGGGGGGGGGGTGGGGTGTGGGGGGGGGGTTGGGGTGGGTGGGTGGGGGGGTGGGGGTGGGTGGTGTAGGTTTGGGGTTAGTGGGGGTGGGGTTGGTGGGGGGTGGGTGGGTGGTGGCGTTTGGGGGGGGGGTTGGGGGGGTTAAATCTTTTGTGGTATTATTTTGGGTGGAGTTTGAGATGAATGTTTGGATGTAGGGGGGGTGGGTGAGTGTGGTGGGTTTGGTGTGAGGTGGCGTGTGGGTGGGGTGGTTGTAGAGGGGGTTGTGGGTAGGGGTCTGTTGTGGGGTTGGGGAGTGGTTGGAAGGGGAGTAGGTGGTGTGGTGGTTGGGTTATAATGAAATGTTGGGTTAGTTAAGGAAGGTTAGTTTAAAGATGTTGGAGTGGTGAAGTGTTAGGTTTTTTGGTTCTGGTTGAAGTTTTGTTGAGGGGGAAGGAAAGTGGTAGTGTTTAAGGAGAGTGTTGTTTTGGAGGTCAGTTTGTTATAATGTATGGGTTTGTTTGGTTGTTATGTAGGGTTAGCAGAAGAGAAAAGTTTCTTTGGTGTGGTTAAATTTTTTTACATTGGGTGGGGGTGTGTGGGGTTTGTTTGTTTTGTTGTTTGTTTTGTTTGGGGTTGGTGTATTTGTTTTTGTATGTGTTGTTGTTTGGTTGGTTGTGATGTTTTTGTATTGTTTTGTTGTTTGTTTTGTGATGTTTTTGTTATTTTTTTCTCACTTTTTTTTTTTATCAGTGTACTTTTTTTTATTTAAAGTGGGTATTGTTATTTTTTTTTATGTGTATGTGTTGGTTTTATTTGTTTTGTTTACGGTTTTCTTTTCTGGTTTTTACTTTTTTTGTGCATTGTGTTTGACTATTTTTTAATTAATTAAATCCGCAAACAAACCAAAAAACATTTTAATAAAAAAAAATATAATCATAAAAAATCCCCAATTGGATCCTTTTATTCATACGTCCCAAGGAAAAAAGAAGAAGAAGAAAAATGAGAGTTAGACACAGAAAAAAAATTAAAGAGTAGGGAAGAAGAAGAGGAGAAGGGAAAGTAGAAAAAGAGGAAGGGGGAGGAGAAATAGGGGAGGGTGAAAAAAAAGGGGGAAAATGGAAAATAAAAAATTACAAACAAGTCTCATTGTTATTTGAATAAATATTAAGGATAAATGGGGTAAAAAGGCTCTCTAATTATGGAAGAGAGGAATTATAAATAGATTCAATTTCCCCTTCTCTATATCACGTCTCGATCATGTTTCGAAAGGAAAGCCATTCATTTTTCGAGAGGTCTCTCCCCCTCTTGATCCCCTGACACTTATCTGGCCCCTTCGGAACTAATCCAATTTGTTATTTTTATTTGTTGCTTGTTCTTGTTTTTCTGCTGTTGTGATATGTTTTTTCGTGTGTGGAATGATTAGGTCGTAAAAGGTTCGGTACGCTTTTCGTTGTGGGTGGGTCTTTACACGCGGGGTTTGTGGGGGGGGTTGTGCGGGGGGGGGCGTGGTTGAGGTTCAGTGGTTTACTTTTTATTTGGACAGTTTATGTTTTTGATGGTTTGTTTTTTTGCGAACATTTTAAATAATGTGAAAAAATAATTCTATTTATAGAATTTTAACGTATATCAAATGCCTCCCCAATAATCCCTAACTCTTCTATGGCAAAAAATAAAACCCAATAACCAAATTTCGCAAGGTAATGGTATAAATACTAGGTAAAAGGAACTCTCATGTTTAGTAACAAACACCACCCCCAAACATTGAAACAAAACTTTCAGCACAGCAGCTCAGCAGTGGCTTTGGTAGCTTTTACTAAAGCGATTGATTGTTTTTGCTGAAAATGAAATGTTGTTGGTAAGTTTATTTTTATTGCCCATACTTCAAAATACAAAGTTTTAGGTTTGGCAACATAGGATAAATGATACGTGTTATAGAAGGGACCCGTGGAATAAGTGATGATGTTGTGGGTTGAATAGTTTGAAAGTGGTGGAAGTGTAATGGTGCGAAGTTGTTTTGGTAGTGTGATGTTGTGAAGTTTAACACCGTGAAGTTTGTTGTGGATAGTTTTATCATTCTTGTTTACTTCAACATATAAGCTAAAGCTTTTCTCATTAGTAATGCTTTTTTGTTATTTGTTAGCCGGACCTTGAGCCGTATAGAGTGGGGTGTGGCCGCGTGGGTGAGAGACTTGTGGAGCTGACTTAAGTGGATCCGGATTTCATTTTAATTATTATAAAAGCATAAATGTCTCATTTATTTGTCTAAATTTAATTCTTTATTATACGCAAAGTTTTAAATAAAGTTATAAAAAAACACCCATAAAGGTTGATTTTTAATGTTAATCTTCTCCGTCGTTAAACTTATCATAACATACTAAAATTGACGTAAGATTAGCCAAACATGATCATTCCAATATCATGTTGGAATAGCTAAATAGTATGCTCGTTTGAAGAAGTTGGTATTGTGGTTTTAATTCACCTTTCCCTGACGATTTTGTATTCTCGAAAATGGAAGAAAGAAGGACAAGTCTTAGTTACCATTATCTTAGACGCCTTTTTTTCTTCACCACGCCTGATTGCAGTGTATTAATATCGAGTTCAATACGAGCAACTCAATCCCGGATTGGAAAATGAACGAAAATTGATCTTTTTTAATATTGAGTGAGTCTCATTGCGATGAAACATGCTTACTCAAACGATTGAT
Source organism: Tanacetum coccineum (assembly GCA_026074375.1). Lineage (NCBI taxonomy): Eukaryota > Viridiplantae > Streptophyta > Magnoliopsida > Asterales > Asteraceae > Tanacetum > Tanacetum coccineum. The sequence continues at coordinate 8,883 of BQNB010149156.1, read as the reverse complement.
ACCATGATTTTTCAGTATTGATTGTCATCGGGACGAAAATCTTTGGAAGAAAATAAATGGGAATGGATAAAAAGAAGATTTTTTATGATCTTCTCAGAAAAGAAAGAAGGTATAGTTGTAAAATCCTTCTTGTTATCGAGTAGGAAAGAACCATCCTCAAAGAAAAAAAAAATCTCTTTCGTTGAATTTGATGGATGGATATGAAATTATTGGAATGAAATGACTTGCCTGATGAAAAACTCTGAATCGAAATACCGTTCACGAAGGAACCACTTTTGAAAAAAATCACCTTTAACACCGATTTATGATTACGGGATTACAAAAAGAATCCAAAACATCTCTTTTGGAAGATCCTACTTAGGATATTTAACTCATAAACCTCTTTCTGAATAATTGGAAATTGCATTCTTGAAAGAAAGAAACTCTTTTCTTTGGGTGATCATATCATCTTAGATTTCTGAAGAAAACAAAAATAAACTCATCACAAGCAAGCCTTTTCTTGGAAAACCACAGACATTCCTGGAATTTGTTCGTCTTTCTACAAACATAAAATTCAACTCTTGGAAGACAAAAACGAGTTTTTTTTTTTATGTTACAAAACAAAGACGAATTAAACCCAAACATGCAAGAAGTTGGGGAAAAAAGAAAATAGTTAAATTGCTTTGATACAGGTATGATTTATCCAATCAGTTGATCAGCTCTTGGGTAAGGTAAGCCCCTTATTTCACTGTGTTGTAGTGTATTTTTTGTAACAATGAAAGGTGGGTTTTTTTTTTTTTTTTATAACATTTTTTATATTTTTTTAACAAGTTTAGTTGTTTCCAACCGAAAAAAAAAAAAAATGAAAAAAATATATTATAAACTTTGTCCAACAAGAACATGTTATTGGTTGGGAGAGTAATCGCATCAGTTATTGTAAACTCAATGAAGAAACTGTGTTAAGGACCATTTCCTTTGCCTATTCATTGGATCAAATGTGGGAAAAGACTCGCTAATATGGAAATAATACATCTGGTTTCCTCGATGTGGTTTTTTTTTTCGCGGATATATATTTTCAGGGAAGGGATATTTTCAAAATACCAATATCTATCTTTGTGGGACCAAAAAGAAAAAAAAAAAAAATAAAATAAAGAAAAAAAAAAAAACAAACGTTTACATTTAGTCCAGTTTTGGACATTATTTACGGTTTATTTGAAAGTAGAAAAGAATTGTATTTACGGTTATATGTAATGCATTCCAATATACTTTTTTCCAAAAGGTGCTTGCTTGGTCTTAGCTTTCTCATTGACTTCGATTTCGATAGAATCTCGTTTCGAAAGTATTCTCATATGTTTGGGATTTCTACCGTCTCTTTGGAGAACTCTTCGATAATTGTTACTGATAATTAATCTAGATAAATAAATGTCTTCAGTCATTGTAAGAAAAGATGAACGCATCTTGTCCTTAACTGGGAAAAATTGTAACTTCATTGGCTAAAGAAATAAAAAAAATTTAAAAAAAAAAAATATTAATTAAAATTATAATTAATATAAAAAAATTTAAAAGAAGAAAAAAAAAAAATAAAAAAAAAAAAAAATTTTTGCTTTGGACACAAGTTATCCGAAAGCAATGTAAAAAGCAGAAGAATGAAAAGAAGCAATGACCTCAAAAAGTTTCGACCCAAAGCCAAATAAAAAGATATCAACGTATTTCTCCAAACTTACCAACCCCCTATAATATCATAGGTATTGAAGTTTTTTCTAGGTAAGCAGGTTGGTTTTACTGAAGATTCATTATAGATTTTCAAAAATTGCCCGTCCTCTCACCAAGTTGCTTGAAAAAGATACTCCGTTCGAATTCAATGACGAATGTCACAACGCATTCAAATAGTTAAAAGAAAAAAATCACATGTGCTCCTGTGATCGTAAGCCCAAACTGGAATCTTCCTTTTGAACTCATGTGTGATGCAAGTGATTTCGCAGTTGGAGCAATCTTTAGGCCAAAAAGATGGAAAAAACTTTCACCCAATCTACTTTGCAAGAAAAACTCTCAATGCAGCTCAACAGAACTATATAATCACTTGAGGAAGAAGAACTTATGGTTTGTTCGTTCTTTGATGTTTGACAAATTTTGATCCTATCTGGTATTATCAAAGATGATCGTGTACACTGATCACTCAGCTCATAGGCACCTATTTAAGAAACAAGATGCTAAACCGCACCTTATATCAGTTTGGATACTGCTATATACAAGCAATTTGTTTTAGGGTTATCAATAATTAAAGACAAAAAAGGTACAGAAAATGTTACCGCCGATCATTTATCTCGGATTGAAAATGATGAAACAAGTGATGACAGGGAAGTCGACGATAACTTTCCTGGAGAAACTCTTATGGAAATAAACACTAGAGACGAACTATGGTTCGCAGACTTTGCAAACTATTTGGTAAGTGATATCATACCTAAAGGAATGATGTACCAGCAAAAGAATAAATTTTTCTCTGACCTCAAAAGAGCTACTTCTTCAAAGTATGTTCTGACGGTATGATCAGATGCTGTGTCTCTGGACCAGAAACCCGGAAACTTTAGATCAATGCACCACGAATCCGCACTCGGGGGCATTATGGAACCAACACAACCGCTTAAAAAGTTTTAGACTTAGGTTTTACTGGGAACTATCATCAAAGAAAGCTCATACTCAAGTTCGCCTTTATTGAGGCATGTTCAAAAGACAGGAAATATTTCAAAACTTGATGAGATGCCCTTAAACAGCATTCAAGTATGCGAAATTTTTGACATATGGGGTATCGATTTCATGGGACCCTTCCCGAAATCATATAAATTCGAATACATCTTAGTCGCCGTCGATTATATATCTAAATGGGCCGAAGCAAAAGCTCTACCAACAAACGATGCCAGAGTTGTTATTACTTTTCTGAAGAAACTATTATGTCGTTTTGGAATGCCCAAAGCTCTCATAAGCGACCGAGGAACTCTTTTCTTCAACAAGATAATGGAAAAAAACCATGAAAAGATATGGAGTTAACCACCGATTCTCTACATCATACCACCCTCAAACAAGTGGTCAAGTTGAAAACACGAACATAGCTCTTAAAAGAATTCTTGAAAAAACTATTAAAGATAATCCTGCTATCTGGTCAAGAAAACTTGATGATGCTCTGTGGGCTTTTCGTACTTCTTACAAGACACCAACCGGTACAACACCATACAAGCTCGTATACGATAAAAGATGCCACTTAATGTTATGAAATTAAATCGTTGCATACTGGGCCCTGAAAAACTATAACCCAAATTTGATCACTGCTGGGTGTATGAGAAATGAATGTTCTAATTACACGAGTTAGACGAATTCAGACATCAAGCCTATGAAAACTCTCGTCTATACAAGGCAAGAACCAAAGTCTGGCATGACAGGAAACTCAAAATGAGAAAAGAATTCAAACATGGAAACAAAGTGTTGCTATTTCATTCAAAATATAAATTCAAACAGCCGAAACTCAGATCTCGCTAGCTAGGACCATACGTAGTAAAACACCAGTATGCATCCAGATATGTTGAACTATATGAAAAATATGGAAAAACATTCATTGTTAACGGCCACAGACTGAAGCTATATCATGAAGAAGAAGATTATAATGACCAAAGGGAAGCCGTCACTCCCTTCTTTCCGAAAGAATGAACTCCAGAAGCATGAGTCTAGCTAACGACTCTCTTAAAAATTAAGCGCTTCTCAGAAGGAACCTATGCTTTATTTAAGTGTGGAGGAGTCCCTCCGCCATACAATCCACATTATTTTACTATATTTTTTATTTTTCAAAAAAAACCAAAAATATTTTCTTTTTAGGTACTTTTATATATTTTCTTATGCAGGTAATATAGCTTAAGCCTGAAAAATTATGCTCAAAGATAGCTCTCTCGCAGTTACATTTCTCTATGCCACGGGAAGTACCGTTTTCCTTTAATTTTCCCTATTTTCTAGTTTACCAGTTATCACATTGAGGCCAATGTTCAACTCTAGTGTGGAGGGGAGCTAAATAGAAAAAATTAATCTATATCCAGTCCATCTTGTAGTGGCTTCTCTTGCTCAAAAAAGAAAAAATTCAAATAATATATCAGTGGAAATCTAGAAAAAAATATGTATTATATAATTATATTATTTATATTGATTCTTTTAAATCTTAATAATGTCTCTTAGTAAGAGGTCAAATGTCCAACGGATTGACACTTTAACTAGCACAAAACCAGTCCACTAAATTGTGAGAATTAAAAGACTTAAAAGAATTTGGGTACCCACCTTTGATACCTAAGATAATTGATGCATTTATCTTGTTCGAGTTAAGGTTTGAATGCAATTGCAAGTGTCTCATCCGTCGTTACGGCTGTGTATTTGTAATTTGTCGCCGCCTTTTCTGGAGCAATGGTATTGGTTGAAAATTATACGAGTGAGGCATTAATTTAGTAGCTCTAGAACTTGTGCTTGATCAACATTTACTAGACCGAAGTGAGATTAATTTCTAGACAAAATCATATGTTACGAGGTGATATAAAATCCAGTAAGATCCTGTATCTGCAACACTCCTTTTTAGTGCTATTCTGCTGAAGAAATCAAAGTTGAAAAGTTTCGTGCCATCCTTAGTTATCACAATGATGGTATGAAAAAAAGAGAGAAAGAAATAAAAGTTAAAGGCTTAAGTTTTGGCACAAGAGATCAGTATATGTTATTCACCCTCATCGGTATCAAGTTCTTCCCCTTTAATATTTTTGTCTGGTGCTCATGTCCCATCGGTCATGTTTATGTGTCTAGTACAAGCCTATGGTAGCTATCTAGATTATGTCTGCGCATCTGAGTGACTTCACATTATTAAACCCTATCTGAGTGGCTTGAGTGAATTAAAAATCAAACACATTCCCTTGTGAGGTGTTTTGTTAAGTGTCTATGCCTGAAAAGTTATCTAAACCACTAAATACTTGTGAAATCTAAATTTTCTCCATGTCACGATAAATGATCTTATTTTTCTCGCTTTTAATTGCTTTAGGGCAAGCAACAGCTAAGTATGTAGGTATTTGATAACGCCTTAATTATACATGTTTTTGGCGGCGTTATTTATATATATTTTATCATTTCTCGTGAACTTTTGATACTTAATAACATGAATTATGTGCAGGTTCACCTGAAGACATCCCGAGCTCAAAAGGAACAAAGATCAAGTGTTTATAGTTATGGAAAAGCAATATAGAAGAATAAGAATATGACAAAGGCTCTTAAAAAAGACTCTAAAAGTACGCGCCACAAATCTTTTGTGTCGCTGCACTTCCCATCAAATAAAAGAAATAAAGTGCTATTAAATGAAGACAGCATGATGACATTAATAAACGTCTATTTTATAACATCATTCGCATAGCACATGTTATTAACCTATTTGTATAATTTATTGCAAAGAATTGTTACTTAATCATTTATATTTGAGAATTGCAGTAATTGTGGAGTAATTGGTAAAAGTTAGCAAAAGGCGCGCATTCTGGAGCTTAAATGAAGATATTTTAAAGATTACTATTCCGAAGACCAATACGTTGTATCCATTAAGGAAGATACGGCATATCCATGCCTACACTCACCAAAGACCACAAAGGGAGTAAACTTCAAATACGTTCATTATCAGTGAGAGACTCAATACGCCATATTCAAGATATAGTATGTAAATATTCTGGAAGATATCAAGCGTGGTCCCTACTCCAAGAAATCCCCAATATCGCCGCTATCCAATCTTTGGATTTACGCGGTCGCGTATCGAACCCGACTTACCAGGACAATATAAATAGAAAAACTCAAAAATGATTTTTTTAATGTGTGCATAAATCAATTCTCGGATACCTAAACCATAAAAGTCGATTTTCAAGGAGAAAAAGAGCAGAAGAGGTCGAGCAACGTTATCAATTCCATAGGAGACAACGTGTAATTCCATATACTTTAGTAATCGTTCAGTTTTTGGTATCATTCGTTAACTCGGTTAGTTTACCTTGGCTAAATAATTAAGTCTAATTGCTACTATTAGGATCGTTTAAGGCTAATACCTTCGGGTATTAGCCATTATTATGAAGATCTGAATGTTTGGTATTTGTTTATCTCGATTTCTTGATTTATCGTTGAAAGGCTCTGTTTATGTTTTTCTCAAATTTTATACTTGTTACGCGTTTTGTATGCGACCTATCATTCAACTGGATCTAGTGATATGGACCAAGTAGAATCTAGAGTCCGGTGATAGCTCTCGCATATAGTAAATTTATACATCTGAATCATAGGATCACAAATATGTATCCTTCTACGTTTTGTCTAGGATACGCTGTAAGCTTAACTAGTTAATTGGATATTGTTAATGGTTTATTGATCGTGTTGACTAGCAGGTGACCTAGATAATTCAACAAGAAACGTTCTGATTCCATTGGATTGTTGGACAAAGGTAGATAGTAGTTGTATAACCATTACCATTAAGCGGTTACACTCAAGATGTAGTAAAGTCTCTATGAGCTAGGGTTTAACAAACGCATCAACCATTGCTTTATTTCCCAGAAAGATAGCATTATAATCAGCATGATAAGATGCTTTAGTGCGGCCTCTATGCTTTGTAATTGTGACAGAATTAATGGATGTCTAGGTCTTAGGATGATGTAACAATGAGTTGATTTGGATGCTAACCCTTGTTTTAATATATGATATTATATAATGATTGTAGAAATTATGTAAAATTATTTTATATATATAATATAATATAAGGATAAGAATCAAGAAACATCTCTCTCTCAATTGTAGTTAATCGAAGGTGATTAGTGGCTAAAAACACTCTAAAAAATTTTCTTCATCTTGTGAAATGAGATTCTAATCGCTCACCGCTCTATTTTAAAAATCAAATTTTTTGCAATTTTAACCCTTACGAAAGCAAATCTAATTTTCCTAGTCCTAAATGTTAATAAGCCAAGATCAAAAGCTACACCATTATGCTACTTAATAAGCTATTTTTAAGACATATTCTAAACAAATGATTTCTAAACTACAATAAAGCATTGTATTCGTTATTTGTTGTAATTATTCGTTAAACAAGCAAATAAAAACAGACAATAAGCACCAATAAGCAGTTAAATAGTAAATAAGCTAAAAATGGAAAAATAAAGACTTACAAAAACCCTTGCTTAAACAGGGTAAATGAGCTCAACTTAAGAGCTTATCTACAAGCTCTAGCTTATCAAAGATAAGCTAGTAGTGTCCATAAGCCCATCCGAATCCGGCTTATCATCCATTAAGCTGTGGTATTTGAGGGTGATATTTTTTGTTTTTGTAAAATTTTCTTAAATACCTTAAGAAAAACTAACTGCCCTTATGGGCTTACAAGTGAGCTATATTTATACTAATCAAAAGAAGATTCTAGGAGTGTGCTTTCTTTATGAGAGCTCTTGCAGGTGTGTTTGTTGTGTGAGAGCCTTCAAAGACTCATCTTGGCCATTGACTTTGAGTAGTGTCCAAGTCATGTCATCATAGCCCTTGATCTTTTGTCTTGTTCTCTTGACGAATGAGGTTGCAAGGGATTGCCAAGGTGGCAATTGGAAGGGATAAGGTTGGTTGACAAGGGGGAGAAGAAAGGGGAACAATGTTGGTTTGTTATTTTGGCGGGTAGTGGAGACAGGACAACAGAAAGAGATGTATAGTTGTTCCCGCTGTTTTTGAAAGATTGGAAAGTTGGCAGGACAAGCCCCTCAAGATGTATAAGTGCATTGCATCCATTGTCCTTGAGGTATGCAATTTTGGTCCTTGAGGTTTTATAACGGTTTGCACCGTTAGTCCTTAAAGGACTAACGGGGTAAGGGTTAAGGGTTAACGGGAGTTTGTTATAAAGGGGTGATGTTGGGCTTGTTTGGGCCGGTTATAGTTAAAAGGGACTTTGGGCCTTTTATAAGGTTTAAGGGTTTATAAAGTTTGTAAAGTATAAGTGGGCTGTGGGCCCACTTTTGTCAATTTAGGTTTTCGGGTTTGGTTTTCGATGCTCTTTCCAATGCCACATCTCGGGGTTGACTTTGACTTTCTTGTTGACTTTGATTTTGTCTTTTTGACTTCTCACGGTCCTTCCGTTCTCGTGCTCGGTTTTGTCGTTTTGGCTTTGATTTTTGTCCTTTTCTTGGATATTCGTTACCTGCACAATACAAATGCAAAACATACAAATACAATGTATTTTTGGTACGTTTTTAGTCATTTAAGTCCGTTTTTAGTGGTCAAAGGTATGTGTAATTAAACACATACCAACGAGATATTCCCAAAATCACTTGTTAATGTTTTCAAAGACTTTGTTAATACAAATATTCGCACAAAAACAATATTTATATTTAATGATCTTCATGTTTTGATAATAACAAATATAATGTCATACTACGTAAAAGTTTACGTAAACAAGTTATTTAGTCAAAAGTTTACTTAACGACGACAAATCTCTTAAGGTATAAATATGGCATTATTAAACATAGTTAATGATCAAAGAAATATATTATCATTTGCATAAACCCTTTCTAATCAAATGATTTAAGTTAACACATGATTAAATAAGCTAGTTATATTAATCATGTAAGACAAAATAAGATTAACCATAAGTAGAAACAATCTTTCCAAATCTTTTCAAATATTCCCAAATTTAAAAAATCTTTCCTTATGGGTGATAAAAAATATTTTGTTATAGAAGAATTTAATAAACTAGTTTTATTATGTACAAAACAATATTTTGTATAGATTTGAGGTTAATCACAAAATGACAATCTGGTGGATCTGTGAGTCGCACAGACCATCTGTCTGGGACAGATTTAAATTTCAAAGGCTTGCCTATAAATAGCAACCTTAAGCTTTCAC
>BQNB010149155.1:0-16206 GCA_026074375.1 Tanacetum coccineum | reverse complement strand
AGGGGTATATATATATTTAGATATTTTCTAAAATATCTAAATATATATAGATATTTTCTTTTTTAGAAAATATCTAATTTTTCATTATATCAAAAATTCTTTTTCTCTTTTCTCTCTCAACTCTCTCTCATCTCTCTCTCATTTTCGAGTCTCTCTCTCTTTCTAGTTTCTTGATTCGTGTTTCGCGTTATGAAGTGAAGTGTTAAATCGGAACCTACACTTTTTAACACACTTTTAATATTACATGTCCTTCTATCCATGCTTGACTGCATATTAACATAAGTAGCCTCCCCTTAAACAATACTTCAGAGGTGAAGTTTTCAACATCAGGTATTCAATATGCTTAGCCTGCAGGTGTTAGTCCATAGCCAAAAATACACAATCCAAAGTATTTTCTTCTTAACAGTATTAAGTATGACTAACAGTTTTAACAAGTAGTCTTAAGTATAACTAGCAGTACTAATTATACTTAGTAGTACTAATTGACAAGACTAACAGTACTAATCCTTTACAAAACTTTTACAAAGACATAAAGAGATGTAGACATTAAGGATTAAGCATTCCAATACTTGAGACCAAGTACTGAAACCTTCCAGCATCAAAACCTTTTATAATAAGATCTACAACATTATGATCAGTATGAATTTTAACCATTTGTATTAACTTTTTAGCATTGCAATCTCTTATAAAATGATGCCTAATCTTAATATGTTTTGTTTTAGAATGTTGAACAAGATTAGCAATAATGCAGACAGTACTGTTATTGTCAATATTAATGATAGTATTCATGAAATTATACCCATAATCCAACAATTAATTTTGAATCCAGAGTAATTTTCCACAACAACTAGCAGCAGCTACATATTTGGCTTCAGTTGTAGAGGTGGCAACCATAGTTTGCTTCTTACACTGCCATGATATCACCCTATTTCCCAAAAACTGACAACCTCCAGTTGTAGACTTCCTATCTTGAGTTGCTCTAGTATAGTCACTATCAGTATAAGCAACTAGTTCAAATGGAGAATCCCTAGAATACCAAAGGCGTAATGTTGGTTTGCCTTTCAGATATCTAAAATATCTCTTGATTGCTAAGAGATGAAATGTCTTTGGTACAACTTGGAATATGGCACATGCACATACTGCAAACATAATATCTAGCCTAGATGTTGTGAGATACATCAAAGACCCAATCATAGATCTATAGAGATGTACATCAACATCATCAACATCTCCATCTTTGACTAAAGGCTTTTCCAAATCAATTGGAGTAGAAGTAGACTTCACATCTGTATAGTTGAATTTCTTCAAAATCTTAGCTACATATTTATCCTGACTGATAAATATTCCATCTTCCTTCTGTGTTACCTGTAATCCTAAGAAGAAAGTAAGTTCTCCCATAGAACTCATCTGAAACTTATCCTTCATAAGCTTCTTAAATGCAGTACACAACTCCTTGTTTGTAAAGCCAAAGATAATGTCATAAATATAGACATGTACAAGCAAAATATCTCCTTTTTTACTTCTTGATGAACAATGTCTGATCTATCTTCCCTCTTTTAAACACATTACCCAACAAATAGTTAGCCAAGGTTTCATACCATGCTCTTGGAGCTTGATGCAACCCATAAAGTGCCTTGACCACTTTGTAAACTTTGTCTGGATGGTCATGATCTTTAAATCCTGGTGGTTGAGTAACATAAACCTCTTCCTTAATGGTTCCATATAAGAATGCACTCTTCACATCTATTTGATATACTAGAAAACCCATAAAAGAAGTATAGGCTAAAAATAATCTTATTGCCTCAATTCTTGCCACAGGAGAAAAAACTTCTTCATAATCTATACCTTCTTCTTGTCTATGACCCTGTGCAACCAACCTTGCTTTATTCTTAATCACAATCCCTCTTTCATCTTTCTTGTTTCTGAAGACCCATTTTGTTCCAATGGCCCTCTTCCTATTAGGCAAATCCACAAGTTTCCAAACATGTTAGAGCTTGAATTGTAGTAGTTCTTCCCGCATTGCTTCCATCCAAGATGAATCGGATAGTGCTTTAGCAATGCTTGTGGGTTCAATCTGTGATAAGAAACAAGCATATAAACAAGTATTCAAGGCATCATGTGTTTTTTGTTCATATACAGCACTAAGAAACCCTTGTTCAGAAGTAGATTTTGTCATTCTTCTTTTCGGAATAGTGGACTTCACATCACCAGTCACATTTTTAATTGGGTGATCTTTATGGATTCTTGTATTGGGAGTGGTTGGAACTGTATAGGAATTAGTGATGTTCCCCAAGTTAACTTCTAGTTCATCTTCATCACTGAAGAACTCAACATGAGTGGTCTCAAGTGTATGACTAGCTCCCAATTTAAACATGTCTTTAGGGCTATCTAGTTCATACGAACTAGCAATATTCACTGATAGATCAACATTATTAAGTTTAAAACTACCAGTATTAACTTCAGGACTGGCAGTATTAACATGTTGTCCAGCAGCATTAACTTCCTTAGGACTGCTATCATCTTTAGACTTATCTTTTTCATCACTCTCATTATGTGAACCATCTTCAACCTGCAGAAATTCTACCACCATGTGCTCCTCCCTCAAATGTAACATAACCTTCATCAAATTCCTTGAAATCTGAGAGATAAGCTATGTTCCCAGTCATGTGCCTTGAGTGTCCACTATCAATAAATCCTGTATCATCCTGTTGTGGCTTGCCCTGCACATAAAACTGAGGAAATTAGTTTCCTTTGGGGACCCAAGCCATTACTGACTTGGATCTGCCTCGTGCATCAATGTAGTTGTGTTTCTTCAAGGTGATTGATGCACTATCAAGTTTGGTAGGTCTCCAAACCCAACATGCTAAGGCCTTAACAACATTTTCCTGATTAACCCTAACAGCATTAACAACTGCTGAATGTGGCCTAGCAGTATTAACTGCTTTTGGCCTAGCAGTATTAACTGCTTTTGCCTTGGCAGTATTATATTTTTGGGTAAACTTTTTGTTAGTTAATACTGTTTTTGATTGGTAGGGCCTTTTTATAGTTGATTGTGGCGATTTTAAAAAATGTGACATTGGTTTAACACTAAAAACTGTAGATTTGGGATGAGCAGTATTAACTGTCCTGGCAGTATTAAATGATTTTAGGCCAGTTTTCATTAAAACTGCTCTTGGAACCATGTTCCTTTGAGCATTAGGGTGAGTCCTGTTAGTAGTATAGTTGTAGTTTACCCTGTTATAATTATTCCCATATACCATCCTTTCCCTTGGATGGTATTTACAGTGAGCCTGCACATGATCAAAACTCCCGCAAATGAAGCAAGCTTTGTTATACATCACAAAATCACTTCCTAGTTGATTGGACTTCTGTCCATTCCAGTTTCTTTGATTCCCCCTAGGACTTTGTGATCTATACATCTCAGCATACCTAACTGACTTTTTAACTGATTTTTCATGATTTTTAGGTTTGACAAACTCTATCTTTTTATCAACAAGAAAAACAGTTTCTTTATCAACATTAAGTGAAGACTCAACAAAGCTACTTGTGTCTTTTGATACTTGTTCTTTTACCTAAGAGTCATCAGAATTTTCCTTAGAATCATTTGATTTTTTAATCACAAACAATGTTAGACTCTTACTTACTATCCTAAGAACCATAACTTGTGAATTCAGGATCTTTGAATTCATCAAGGCCAAAATAAGACAAATCAAGCTTTTTAGGTCGATTATAGATTAAAGGATGGGGTGGAGGAACATCATTATACCCCAAACCTGTAACACCCCCATAAAATCACAACACAGCGGAATACCACTTGGGGTGCTACTTCATAGTTCATACACACAAGTTATAGAAAACGACCTCAAAAGAGACGTTAATAAAATGTCACATTCGATTAAAATTTCAGAGTAAAATCAGGTCCCAATAATTGATAATTTAACAATATTACAAGATTTCAAACGTGAATCATTTTGTATATTTAAAGAAAAATAGTTATCGAATGTGAAGAAAACTAAGTCCTTGAGTTTTTTTGATATCCACGCGTCTCGAATGCTCCCAATACTCAGTTAGCAATATAATAACCTGAGAAAATACATTCAAAAACGTCAACAATAATGTTGGTGAATTCATAGGTTTAAGTAAAAGCAGCATTGAAATAAATCAATAAGTATTCAGTAAAAAAAAGTAGCGTTACAACATTTCAAAGAATTATTTTCGAAATTCAATTAGTGATTCAATAAATCAAGTAATGTTTAAAAGTGGACCACAAGGTTTAAGATCAGCCAGCGACAATGCAACGAATGCAATGGTAAGTAAATGAATTAATATATTATCGCATTAAGCTCATGCCACTGAAACGTTAACCAAGCATATAAAATATGCATATCATTTGCCCCTCAACTAGGTAATATTGCAATATACCTTAAGAAATTCTCAATACAAAATGTCCTTTAGGGGTGATCGCGCCATCGATGTCACAACCCCAGACAGGGCAGTCACGGCCCAATAGATCTACTTAATGTACAAACGCTTACCCATCATAGGTAATTAACAGTGCATGAAATTCGAGGCCTTTTTGCAATAGGTACTCATGCAGATAAACTCATAATCGGGTCAAGCATACCCTTCAAGCACTTGTGTCCAATTTAAAACAAGTAATATGTTCAAAAACTCACAGTTTTGTAAATAGATAAACAATGATCTCAAATCATTTAGTAAGCAATTCAAGCTTAAATAAATTCAATGGTATACAACCATGTATCAAACATGTATTAGAAATCATGTGAAGAGCAAGTAAAGTCTTTAGTAAAAACATTCATGTAACGCTTATGAAATTGGAATCAATAAGTTATTTGGTAAAACGAGCATGTATTCTCACCCCGAAAATAGTTATGAAAACCATTAAAGAAGAAAAGATGGGGCTATGAACTCACCGTAAGTGGATGATCGAAGAGAAACCAACAATGAGAAGATGACTCCAAATATTAGTCGAGACCTATAAAGCAAGTCGCGACTTAGAATGATATATGATATCATTATAATAGAATAGTTATACAATACTAGTTAAAGAATTCGAAACATAAACAATATTGCACCAAGACTAAACCAAAGTGTTTTTATAAAGTATAATGATGTCTAACCTGAGGTCAAACTAAAATAAACATCTACTAAGTCTCGTCCCTTAATTCCTATCTCAATTGGATGTGGTCACACTTTTCATTTTTCCAATCCTAGACGTAAAAGTCAATTTTCTGATTTTAGTCATTTTCAAGAGAGCATAAATCCTAAACCATAAAAGATATAGACATGAGGCTTTCACCCCTGGAAAGGCCTTGAAGTCTACTTTCCAGAACATCAAGCCTCATATTCCAATTGTTTACCAATTTTTAGAAAAGGACAATTTACTATCGCTAACTCAAAACAGAAAACTACCGTTTGCAGAATTTAGCCATGATCACCGGACCATATCTCTCATTCTATAAAAGATATAAAGGTGAGGTTTTCACCCCTGGAAAACCACATGAATCTAGTTTTCAAAACATTAAGCCAATCATTCAACTCATTTACCAATCAACGGGAAATCAACTTTTACTAACCGAAGGTCAAACCAGATTTTTAACTGAATTTCTTAGTTTTGCCGTTTTAGTCATAAATCCTAAACTAAAATAGCAATGAATGTGAGGCCAAGTGCTGGAGCTTCTATAAGATGTCTAACATTGACCCAAGCTTTAAAACCTAAACTTTTAGTTCAAAAACCCTGACATTAACATGCTTTCTAATCGAAGGTCCAGAATTGACCCATGTTCGTATTTTGACCATATCTCCCTCATACGGAGGAATTGGTTGAGCATCGAACTATCTCATAATTCCAAGACCTATATATATTCACCCATAAAATTATCTCACAAGGTCCAGGCCAAAATTTTGGAGAACAAGCTCCGTTTACCTGCTGACTTCAAAACAGTCCTATAATTTACTTCAAAACTTAATCAAGGTACTTCCAAATCCTCAATTAATTCATCACAAAGCCACTAATCATCCAAAGCACATATCTAACAACCAATTTTCCACCACTTACACAATTCATCCAAGATCACCTATAAGAATACATGCATGATTAAAAAATCACAATCAAGAACATACACTTCACAAATTCGAAACAAGAAAAAGAAAGAAACTTAAAGAGTATATTAACTTACAATGGGGCTAAAGAAAAAAAAAAAAAAAAAAAAAGATCAAACACGATCCCTAGAGGGGATGTGTAGGCTGTCCAACCAAAACCAGAGGTAAAACTAAAAGAAAACCAAACCTCCTCCTTTGATATACCTAAAACCTTCTTAAAATCAATCCCTTGATAACCCTTTTTCTTTGAATCAAGTAAAAACTCTAAAACTTAAAATATTCAAGAAATCAAGGATTTATAACTTCATGCATGATGATTTTTATTGGTGAGGGATGATTAAGGTTTATGGTAGTGATGATTTAAGGTTAAAATAATAGGATTTGGTGGAGATTTGAAGGTGGAATGGTGGTTTTTCTCTTGGGGCTGTCGAACAAAAGAAGGGGGAGAGAGGAGTCTGTCGACTGATTTCTTGTATTTGTGTTGTGTGTGTGTCGTGTGATGTTAATAAAAAGGAAGAGTAGGTTTAAGTTTGGGCTTAATTAGGATAATTAGGAGGCCTTAAGTGTTAATGGGTAGAAAAATAAAACAAGGGTGTGTCTTGTGTCTTTGGGCCGCCGGCCTAGGAGAGGGGGAGGGGGGTTTCATGGGCTAAATTTTGCCTAACTAATGATACTTATTAATCTCGGGCCCAATTACCTACCCTAGTTGGTTACTTTTTCTTAAACCGTGATTTTCGTCTCGGTGCAATTTAAAATACAAGAAAGATAAATATTATAAAAATAAAAATAATTAGGCACTCAAAGCCCTAATATGGAGTCATTGGTTTTCTCGATTATAAAAATGGATAACTTTCAGTTGTAAGATTCGCGAGGGTTTTAAAATTGACGATTTTAATAAAAATTGACTAAAATAATAAAATGAATTATTTAAAATTTAAGGAATAATTATTAATTCAGAATAAGTAGTGATCTTAAATACGGGGTTTTACATTCTCCCCTCCTTAAGGGAGCGACGTCCCGGCGCTCGATTTCTCCTATTCGCTTTACACTTGCTTAAGAAGAGTTGCGGGTATACTCAGGTCGTCGTCGAGGTTTCTAACAGGAACTAAATGAGAAAAAAAAGTCAAAACATCAAATATATGCAACGTGCATAAGCGAACGGACTGAATGACGCGAGAATCTTTAAAGGAAAGATAAAATACATGACTCGAAGAAGAAGCCATTGAATACGAGGAATTTAACAAGTTGTCAATTCTTGGAAGCGATTAATGGTTCATTACCATTAGATTATCAAGTTCGCGACGGTCAATACACATTCGAAAAAACCCATATAACAAATCACGAGTCGAAAGAAGTTCATAGCCCAAAGAATGATTCGTACAAACGAACGCACGCTATGCCGGATACACATAAGCCCACTCATTCGCAATTCGTCACTTACATAAAGAGGCGTCCCAATCCATATAAGTGATGAATTATGAACTTATGGTTCGGTGGTTTATAATTTTCTTATTCAAATGAAGAAGCGTCCCAATTCATTTCAATAAGACGATTATAAATCATCCTACTTAAGCATGGCCGACACAAAACACAATATCAAAACAATGTTGCAATAAGTAAAAAGGAGTGTCTACTTGACGGCATAATTCTTCAAAATCATAAGAAGTAGCAAAAAGAGTAATGAGACGTTAGTCCATCATGTTCCAAAGGTAAGTGCCAAAAGACGGCACGATCCGAGGTGACAAGATAAAGCCGTACTCCCACCAATTGGAAGATTTTAAAACAATGGATTACAAACACAACATACCGATTTAAAAGCCTAAGAAGAGTGGTTCGACTCAAAGTCCGGACAATAAAATTACTAGTGAAATAGACAAATACGACCGAATGTCACATTATCAAAAAGGAAATGAAATAAAGCCACGTTAATATTTCAAAGATGACCGCATTGCTCATAAAATATCAAAGAAAAGAACTTATTAAGAATTACCATAGTACTATACACATATGTAGGTAATTATCATTACATGAACATTTCTGCCCTTTGCAATTTAACTTAATGGACCTATATTTCAAAATCCGTGATAGTTATAAATGAACGGTTTTCGCCTTAAACAAGATGTTAGACTCTAGTTTACTAAGATTACAAGATAAATACTTAAAGTGTTAAGATCCTAAGTGAAGTTATCATTTTACCATCATGTGCCAAATCTGATTATTTAAAACGTTTTCTTATTTTATCGTTTTTAGCATAATTCCCATTTTATAACTCCGTTTGACCCAAAACGAAAACTCATGTTTAAGTTGATCTAATTCCTACAGGTTTTAATTGGAAAATAGGGCACTTAATATGAAAATATTGGTCTCAAACTCATTTTGAAAATATGGGCAACAATTATATTAGTTGGTCGTTCTAAGGCGTAACTCATTCATTCGGAATGGTTACGGCTCTATCCAAAGCCCCACATACACCTTGTATGTTGACCTACCCAACTAAGTACTATGATCAAAGGCCTCAAGTTAAAAACTATTCAACATCACACCAACTTTACCTAAAAAAAATTTTTTTTTTCTCCAAAAGTAGGCAGAAAGCCATCTAAAATAGTCGACACTTATAATAATTTACTCTTATATATATGGATGGCGGTAATCCCGAAGATAAAAGTAAGAATTTGAAAATAAAATAGCTTACATATGTACGGGTATCCTGATATAGTACCCTCATTAACGTTCTAGGGAGAAAATAAGAAAACAAGAAGTACGCTATAATCGGGGTGGTCAATATATACTGACCGCTATAAAGAACATAGTACTGACATCATAAATAAGACTAGGAGACAAAAATCAAAACCAAATATGTAAAATACTAATTATTTATATAAATAACAATAAGGAGAAAAAGGGAGCATATAAGTTACCTGGGAAGCAAGCGCGCGCGGGATATCGGAACAATGGTAAGGACTCTTAAGTTTTTTTTGAAAAACGGTAAGTCTAGGTTTTGAAAATGACCTAGTTCGCTATAACGAGTGCTCTGATACCACTCTGTAACACCCCCATAAAATCACAAGCATTAAAACCACTTTTGGGGGGCTACTTCATAGTTTCAATACACACAAGTTAACATAAAACGACCTCAAAAGAGACGTTTAAATAAAATGTCACATTCCGATTTAATAAATTCAGATAAATTTAGGTCCCAATAATTTATAATTTAACAAGGTTACGAGGTTTCAAACGTGACTCATTTGTATATTTAAAGAAAACAATTATCGAATGTGAAGAAAACCAAGTCCTTAAAGTTTTGATATCCACGCGACTCGAATGCTCCCAATGCTCAGCTAGCAAGATAATAACCTGAGAAATACATGCAAAAACGTCAACAATAATGTGGTGAATCATAGGAGTAAGTAAAAGCCATGTTGAAAATAATTCAAGGTAAATTTCTGAAAGAAAAGTAGCGTTACAACATTTCAAAGAACTAATTATCGAAATTCAAGTAGGGGGGAGGGGGGGGGGGGGGGGGGGGGGGATTCAATAAATCAAGTAAATGTGTTAGTAATGGACCACAAGGTTTAAATCAGCCAGCGACAGGCAACCAATGCAATGACAAGTAAATGAATTAATTAAAATATCGCATTAACTCATCCACTGAAACGTTAACCAAGCATATAAAATATGCATATAATTTGCCCCTCAACAAGGTAATATTGCAATATACCTTAAGAAATTCTCAATACAAAATGTCCTTTAGGGGTGATCGCGCCATGGATGTCACAACCCCAGATAGGACAGTCATGAACCAATAGATCTACTTAATGTACTAGCGTTCACCCATCATAGGTAATTAACAGTGCATGAAATTCAGGGCCTTTTTGCAATAGGTACTCATGCAGATAAACTCATAATCGGGTCAAGCATACCGTTCAAGCACTTGTCTCCAATTTAAAACAAGTAATATGTTCAAAAACTCATAGTTTTTGTAAATAGATAAACAATGATCTCAAATCATTTAGTAAGCAATTCAAGCTTAAATAAATTCAATGGTATACAACCATGTATCAAACATGTATTAGAAATCATGTGAAAAGCAAGTAAGGTCTTTAGTAAAAACATTCATGTAACGCTTATGAAATTGGAATCAATAAGTTATTTGGTAAAACGAGCATGTATTCTCACCCCGAAAATAGTTATGAAAACCATTAAAGAAGAAAAGACGGGGCTATGAACTCACCGTAAGTGGATGATCGAAGAGAAACCAACGATGAGAAGATGACTCCAAATATTAGTCGAGACCTATAAAGCAAGTCGCGACTTAGAATGATATATGATATCATTATAATAGAATAGTTATACAATACTAGTTAAAGAATTCGAAACATAAACAATATTGCACCAAGACTAAACCAAAGTGTTTTTAAGAAGTCAATTGATGTCTAAGCTGATTTTAGTCATTTTCAAGAGAGCATAAATCCTAAACCGTAAAAGATATAGACATGAGGCTTTCACCCCTGGAAATTTCTTGAAGTCTAATTTCCAGAACATTAAGCCTCAAACTCTAAATGTTACCAATTTTTAGAAAAGGACAATTTACTATCGCTAACTCAAAACAGAAAACTTCCATTTGCAGAATTTAGCCATGATCACTGGACCATATCTCTCATTCTATAAAAGATATAAAGGTGATGTTTTCACCCCTGGAAAGC
This sequence comes from Tanacetum coccineum, assembly GCA_026074375.1. Classification (NCBI taxonomy): domain Eukaryota; kingdom Viridiplantae; phylum Streptophyta; class Magnoliopsida; order Asterales; family Asteraceae; genus Tanacetum; species Tanacetum coccineum. Next base: position 5,380 of record BQNB010149155.1, on the reverse strand, counting down.
CACATGAATCTAGTTTTCAAAACATTAATCTAATCATTCAACTCATTTACCAATCAACGGGAAATCAACTTTTACTAACCGAAGGTCAAACCAGATTTTTAACTGAATTTCTTGGTTTTGCCGTTTTAGTCATAAATCCTAAACTAAAATAGAAATGAATGTGAGGCCAAGTATTGGAGCTTCTATAAGATGTCTATCATTGACCCAAACTTCCTAAACTTTTAGTTCAAAAACCCTGACATTAACATGCTTTCTAATCGAAGGTCCATGTTCGTATTTTGACCATATCTCCCTCATACGGAGGAATTGGTTGAGCATCCAACTATCTCATAATGCCAAGACCTATATCTATTCACCCATAAAATTATCTCACAGGCTCCAGGCCAAAATTTTGGAGAACAAGCTCCGTTCACCTGCTGTCCCAAAACAGCCCGCAAAATCCTATTCTAAATCAACCAATAACACATCTAAATCTTCAATTGAGCCATCACAAGGCCAAGATACTTCAATGCAATATATCCCATAACCATTATACCTCACATACACTAACTTACCAAGATCAATTGAAAAAAATTTACTTGTATGATCATAAAAGTAAAAAATCAATAACATGCACTCACTAGAAGATTAAAACAACAAGTTAGGGTTTTAAGAGAGTACTTTTAACTTACAATGGGATGGTTTAAAAGGATCAAACACAACCCTAGATGGGTTATGTTTGGCTGCCGAAATCCAAACACCAAACCCAAAAACCTTAACTTGATTATCTTGCCTCAATCTTGATCACAATCACTCCTAATTCAACCCTTGATAATCCTAGAGCCCTTAATCAATTAAAAAACCCCAAATCTTGATGATCTTCAAAATCTTTATTTTCTTTAAAACACTTGCATGTTGGTTTTTGTGGATGAGAGATGGTTAGGGTTTGTTGTAGTAGTGATTTAAGGTTGAATGGAGGAGATTTGGTGGGGATTTAAGATTGATGATGGTGGTTTTGGGTTGGTTTGTGTCGAACCAAATAGAAGAGCAGGAAGGGGTTATAATTTTTTTTTGTTTTGAAACTGTGTGTGTGTGTGTTTGGAGATATAAGGGGGAGGTATTAGTTACAAAAAAAATAAAAATAAAGGGGGTGTGTGTTTTGGTTCGGTTGATGCCAGGAAAAAAAAGGAGAGTGGGCTTTGGCCCATTCTTACTTAATTAACATTACTTATTAACCTTGGGCCCTAAAACCTTTCCTAGCCCGATACTTTTTCCTAAAACGCGATTTTCGTCTAGGTGCAATATAAAACACGAGAAAAACGAAAAATACAAAAATAAAAATAATTTGGCACTCAAGGCCCGTATACGGAGTCATTGGTTTCTCGATTGATAAAAACGGATAATTTAAATTGTAAGATTCGCGAGGGTTTTAAAATTAACGATTTTAATAAAAATCGATTAAGAAAGTGAAATGAATGATTAAAATTTAAGATTTATTTATAAATTTAAATTAAGTAGTGACCTTAATTACGGGGTTTCACATCCTCCCCTCCTTACGAGAGCGCCGTCCCGGTGCTCAATTCGCCTTATTCGTCGTATGGTTACTTGTGAAGAGATGAGGATACACTTAGGTCCTTGGTGGAGGTTTTTAACGAAAATTGAATGAACAAAAGTCAAAGCATCAAATATATGAAATGAATATGAGCAAAAGGATTGAGTGCCGTGAGAATTCTTAAAAGGAAGGATAAAATACATGACTAAAAAAACCATTGGAAACGAATAGTTTTGAAAAGTCGTCAATTCTTGGGAACGGTTAGGGTTCATTACGATTAGCTTATCAAGTTCGCGGAGGTCGATATACATTCGAAAAGAAATCCATATAACAAATTATGAGTCGAAAGAAGTTCATAGCCCAAAGAATGATTCGTACAAACGAACGCACGCTATGTCGGATACACATAAGCCCACTCATTTATAATTTGTCACTTACAAAAAGAGGCGTCCCAATCCTTGTAAGTAATAATTTATAAACTTATGGTTCGACGGTTTATAATTTCCTTATTCAAATGAAGAAGCATCCCAATTCATTTTAATAAGACGATTATAATCATCTTACTTAAGCCTGGCCGACACAAAACGCAATATCAAAAAAATGTTATAAAAGTAAAAAGGAGTGTCTACTTGACGGAATGATTCTTCAAAATCATAAAAAGTAACAAGAAGAGTAATGAGACGTTAGTCCATCATGTTCCAAAGGTAAGTGCCAAAAGACGGCACGATCTGAGGTGACAAGATAAAGCCGTACTCCCATCAATTGGAAGATTTCAAAACAATGGATTACAAACACAACATACGCGATTCAAAAGCATAAGAAGAGTGTTCGAACTTGGAGTAGAACAATAAAATAACTAGTGGAATTGACAAAGTACACCGAGGGTCAATATCATCAAAAGGAGATAAAGTAAGTTTGTTTCCACGCTTTTGGTCGTATCTCGACCATCCGGAAGAGTTAACGTTCCATCCAACTCGTCACTAGGACCTAACATATTAGCCTATTCATTAATGCAAAGATACAGTAGGATTTAAGCCAAAATTTTCCCATTAAAATACCAACTTTACTCAAAAGTTCCAAAAAAATAGTCGAATGTAACCATAAAGTTTTCGCCTTAAATAAGATGTTAGACTCTAGTTTGTTGAGATTACAAGATAAATACTCAAAGTGTTAAGATCCTAAGTGAAGTTATCATTTTACCATCATGTGCCAAATCTTATTATTTAAAACATTTATCTATTCCTATCGTTTTTGATAGCAATTCCTATAATTATAACTCCGTTTTGACCTAAAACGAAAACCATGTATAAGTTTTTTATTAATCTAATCCTACAGGTTTTTAATTGGGAAAATGGGTACTTAATATGGAAATAGTATGGTCACAAACTCATTTATGAAATTCAGGCACATTTATATTATTTGGCCGTGATACTAGTCGTAACTCATTCATCCGGAATAGTTATGGATTTATCCAAAAAACCTCATGGTCCTCATATGTTTTACCCTTCACCCATGTAGAAACCTAGTAGCCTCCAAGTCAACTAAAATTAGTTATAAGCCTAACTATCTACATTATAAATTAGGGGTACACACTAAGTTTGTTTCCACGGTTTTGGTCGTATCTCGACCATCCGGAAGAGTTGACGTTCCATCCAACTCGCCACTAGGACCTAACATATTAGCCTATTCATTAATGCAAGATAAGAAGGATATAAGCAAAAGTATTCCCATTAAAATGCCAACTTTACTCAAAAGTTCCAAAAAAATAGTCGAAAGTAACCATAAATAGTCAACACTTATAGGAATTACTATTATATATATATATATAGATGGCGGTGATCCCGAAGATAAGCGTAAGAATTTGAGAGGAGAGTAGCTCATATATGTACGAGTATCCATATATAATACTAGTATTGACGTTCGAGGGAGAAAATAAAAAAACAAGAAGTACGCGATAATCAGAATGGTCAGCGTATATATAACCGACCGATATAAAGAAAATAATATGACGTCATAAGATAGACGTATGAGAGCAAAATAATAACCAAGAATTATATATTCATTATTAATATAATAGCAATAAGGATGCAAAAGGGAGCATATAAGTTACTTGGGAGCAAGCGCGCTCGGATATCGGACAATGGTGAAGGACTCTTAAAATTTTTCGAAAAATAGTTATAGTCTAGGGTTTTGAAAACGACCTAGTTTGCTGTAACGAGTGATCTGATACCAATCTGTAGCACCCCCGAATGCACATCAATGCAGCGGAATACCACTTTGGGGTGCTACTTCATAGTTCATAATAAAGTGTCACATTTGATTTAATAAAATATCAGAGTTAGACAGGTCCCAATAATTTGCTTTTAAAAAAAGTTACAAGCGTTCAAACATGACTCAATTGTATAATTAAAGATAAATGGTTATCTGGTATGTGCTTAATTACACATACCTTTTACCTATAAAACGAGCCTAAAATGACCAAAATATATAAAAAATGGATTGTATTTGTGTGTTTTGTGATTTATGATTATGCAGGTAACGGATATTCACTAAAGGAGAAAAACGAAGACAAAAAGGATAAAACCAAGCATGAGATTGGAAAGTGCGTGAAAAATCAAAGTCAAAAGACATGTTTATCTTAAATGGACCAACCCGAACCCATTTAATGGGCCGGGTCAGCCCATAAAGCTTTATTTATAAATCTTATAAGATTTAAAAGCCCAAAATCCATTAAATCCTAACCCGGCCCAAGTATAAGCCCATTAGCGTATAACATAACACCCGTTAACCCCTAAATCCCATACACCCTAAACCCTTTACACCATTAGTCCTAGGGGACTAACATAGTTAGTCCCTATCCATTAACCCCGTTACCCTTTCATTAACACCCCGTTACCCCAAAATCAACTAAACCTTTTTCCCGCCAAACCCATTACTATTCACCCATCCCTTTCCTTTGCCCTGCACCAAGACAAAGCACAAAACCCAACTAAAACCCCACCCCAGAAGAGGACAACTCCACCTTGGCAATCCCATTGAAGCTTATTAGACAAAATTAATCAAGGGCTATGATCAAGATAAAGATGCACAGATTTGGATTGATGGCTATGATGAGAGCTTCTCTTCCTCCTCACATAACAAACACAAGATCAAGAAGCTCCTCTTCATTTTTTTATATAAATAGGGCTAGAAATCAAGCTGATAGGACCATCTAGCTTAGGAGTAGTTTTAGGAGTAGTGTAATTTTACTTTTAGCTTATTTTCTAGCTTATTTGTCTTTAAATATCAGTGTAATTTCCTTTTAAAGCAATGTAATCTTTCAAGTTTTAATAATATCCAAGTTTTCTTAAATCCTGTTTTTATCAAATCTGTTTTTACTTATATGTCATTTAGCTTAATTAGAAGTTACATAAGCTCTTTTACTAGCACTTAATCAGTTTTATAAAGCTTAGTTAATTCAGCTTCATAGAAAGTACTTAAATACCTATGCTTAATGGATTGCTTAATTATTGGATGAAAAGCCAGACATGGAAGGGCTTTTAAGACAATACCAGCTTATCATTGATAAGCTCTCTAAGAGCAAACTCACCCTTTTTTTGTGCAAAAGGAATTGTAAGTTCATAATCTCTTTTACAACTTTATTATCTATAATTGCTTATTCAGTGCTTATTTCTGCTTAATCTTTTCTTAATATGTCTTATTATTGCTTATCTCATTTAGTTTAAAGCTTTTAACTATCTGTTTTTAGCTTTTATTTTGTTTTGATTTAACACTGTCTTAAAATAGTCCAAACAGCTTATTAGATTAGCTTATTATTTCAGTGCTTATTTCTCCAACATTAATGCTTAT
>BQNB010149154.1:0-16207 GCA_026074375.1 Tanacetum coccineum | reverse complement strand
TTGATTCTATGTTTGAGTATTCCGCCTATGTTATTATTATCCTAGATTAAAGGTCTAAACAACCTAGAGCTACAACGATTCATTTGGTTTTCACAAAAGCTATTAGAGAATGTATATTGAAGATGTATATCTTAATACTAACCTAAGGACTCCTTTTATAGCACAAGGAGCCCTGTACAAGATAAGTCCTAACCATATCTTCTAAAAATAAGAGATATACACAGAATATATTCTAAATATAACAATAACCGCGTATTTGACTTTGTGTAATCCTTATCCTTAAGACAGCAGTGGAAAAACTTCAGCAGTGGAAACCTTTCTCTATAAGTGGGAATACATAACACTAGCAGTGGGAAAATACTCTAGCAGTGGGAATAAACATAACTAGCCGTGGGAATACCTTGGAGCATTTTATTCCCAACAATCCTCCCCTAAACTTGATACTCCAATCTTCAAATCAAGTTTCTTGAATAAAATGTTAATCCTGGAGAGGATGCTTCCAAACATCTTGTCATTTTGAACTGTTTGCTATACTATATATTTTCATTAGAAGTTCATTAGCCATTTCTGAATAATGGTCCACTTGCAGCTTGTTACATAGCATTACAGTTGTGAGTCCTTTCTTCAATGGATAGTCTTTCTCCACTAGCATAAAAATCTGATGTCCTCTTCTAGTAGATACATGATGAACACCACATGTATCATAAAGCCTCCATTCCAAGGGATCATGCATATATTTTTGAAGCACCTATAGTTGGTCTCTAGGATCTAGTTCATAGAGTCTCTTTAGCTCAACCCAAAGCTCTTTCTCTTTGTCCTCTATAGGGTCTGTAGTGCTGAAAATATTCTTTGATCCAAGTTTCTCAACAAGTGGTATCAGAGCTTGTTGAGAAACTTTGATCAAAGAAGTATAACACACTAATCTCATCACCAAATCACAAACATAAATAGATCCATATAATCACTCAACTCCTACTTCTACAAAACTTCCAATTCTTGACACTGGAAAGTTTGAACAATAGAAGTTCAGAATCTAACAATACCTATAACATGAACACTATGCTCTATGGGAAGTCATAGAGTTTGGTGACTCCTACAAAGCCCCTCCAAAAGAAACAAGCAAAGGTGTAACTAGTGAAGGTTCTGCAAAGAAGAAAGGAAGAACTGTGGCTATAACTGTTTAAGACATGCAGAAACGGAGAAATGATGTCAAGGCAAGAACTACTCTATTATTGGCTCTCCCTGATGAACATCAGTTGAGATTCAGCAAATATGAAACTGCTAAATAATTGTGGGGGAAAACCTTTGGTGGAAATGAATCCACCAAAAAGACAAAGAAGAATCAGTTGAAGCAACAATATGGTAACTTTAAGGCTGAAGGATCAGAGACACTTAAACAAACTTTCAATAGGTTACAGGCTATTGTAAGTCATCTTGAGTTCATGGACGTCCCAATTGAACAAGATGACTTAAACCAAAAGTTTTTGTCAAGTCTTGCACCAGAATGGCTAGTATACACCATAGTTTGGAGAAATAGGGATGATCTAGACACAATGAGTATGGATGATGTGTATAATCATCTCAAAGTCTATGAACCTGAGGTTTAAAAGAATGCAGGGGCAAACTCTCAAAATATGGCTTTCATTTCTTCAAATACCAACAGTGGAAAAAGTGAAGTTCCCGCTGTTCAAGGAGTTTCTACTACTAGTGTTCAAGTTTCCACTGCCAGCACTGATGTTTCCACTGCCAATCTTAGCTATGATACTGTTTGTGCATTCATAGCTACTCATCCAAATGGTTCTCAAATTAAATATGAGGACATCACTCAGATTGATGATGATGATATTGAAGAGATTGACATAAAGTAGAACTTGGCTCTGCTAAGCATGAGGGCTGACAGGTTTTGGAAGAAGACTGGTAAAAAGATTACCATTCAAGGATCTGATGTAGCTGGTTTTGACAAATCAAAGGTGGAATGTATATAGTAGGATTGATCGTTAATGCATGCCTTATAGAGTGTGCATTCAAAAAATCCACAGTTTGTTTCAAGACCCATCACTCTCATGGGATAGTAACCAAAAAAATGCGACATATTATGAGTATCAGCAAAACTTTAGAGTCGTCATTTATTGTTGGGTTTTTGATAATGAATAATAAAATAAAATTTATGGTTTATAGTTAGAGAGTTATTTAAAAGAGTGAAATTGATTAAAAGGATCGTTAAAACCCTTTAAATCGAAGTATTTATAGGAAATAAACCTCAACAGCATTACTTTCACCAGCATTAGTAACCTCAGTAGTAATTATGCCTAACAGCATTAAACTTTGAGTCACCAGCATTACTCCAATATTCATCTAAAAGAGCTTTTCCATCATCAATTAACACTTTTCTTTCGTTTCCGTAAAATTTAGTCCCAAAAACCAAGAAAACACAAGCCATAACATTTTTCACAATTATCACAGTATTAATTATACCTAACAGTATTAAGTATAACTAACAGTAGAAACTCGATAATATTAAGTATAGCCAACAGAACTAATTATACTTAACAGCAGAAACTTTTAATGACATGAATAACAGTACTAATTCATACAAAACTCTACAAAAACATAAAGAGATAAAAGACATTAAAGATTTAGCATTCCAATACTAGCAATCAAATATTAAAATCTACTTACATCAAAAGCTTTTGTAAGTAAATCTGTAACATTCTTGTCAGTATGGGATTTTACCCTTTGAATCAATTTCTTCATTTGCCAATCTCTAATAAAATGATTGTCTGATCTCATATCTTTGGTTTTGAAATGAAAAACAGGATTTATAATTATGCAAATAGTGTCTGTTATTGTCAATAAAGATTTTGGTAATGCATAAATTTGTACCCAATAATCAAGTAGTCACGATTCTGAATCCAAAGTACTTGTCCACGACAACTTGAAGCAGCCATATATTCAGCTTCTGTTGTAGAATTTGCAACCACTGTCTATTTCTTGCACTGCCATGATATTAATCTACATCTAAGGAATTGACAACCTCCTGTTGTAGACTTTCTATCCAAGCTTGCTCCAGCATAATCACTATCAGTGTATGCTACCAAATCAAAAAGATAATCTTTTGAATACCAAAGGCCTAATTTTTGTTGACCTTTTAAGTACCTAAAAATCCTTTTCACAGCATGAAGATGTGAAACCTTTGGATTGACTTGGTATCTAGCACAGGCACACACTGCAAACATGATGTCAGGTCTTAAAGATGTAAGATACATCAATGAACCAATCATTGACCTATACATATGAACATCCACTTCTTCACCATCTTCATCCTTGAGCAGAGGCTTTTGAGTTTCCATTGGTGTGCTTGCAGTCTTGACTTCTGTAAACCCAAATTTCTTTAAAATTTCATCAACATATTTATCTTGACTAATAAATATGCCATCCTTCTTCTGCTTCACTTGTAATCCCAAGAAGAATGTAAGTTCTCCTATAGAACTCATCTGAAATTTCTCATGCATCAACTTCTCAAATGCAATGCATAGCTCCATCTTTGTTGAACCAAAGATGATATCATCCACATAAACTTAGACTAGCAAAATATCACCTTTGTGCCTTTTGATGAATAAGGTCTTGTCAATTTTCCCTCTTTGAAACCCATTGTCTAACATATATGTTGACAAGGTTTCATACCAAGCTCTAGGAGCTTGATGTAGTCCATACAGTGCTTTTTCAACCTTGTATACTCTATCAAGGAAGTCTGGATCTTCAAATCTTGGTGGTTGACATACATACACCTCTTCTTCAATCTTCCCATAGAGAAAAGCACTTTTTACATCCATTTGATACACCACAAAATCTTTAAATAAAGCATAAGCTAAAAATAGCCTAATTGCTTCAAATTCTTGGCAAACAGGGATAAAAGACTTCATCATCGTCAATCACCTTCTTCTATGTGTACACTCTTGCTTTATTTCTTATTACAATTCCTTTTCATCCTTTTTATATCATTGAAAACCCATTAGAGCCTATAACCCTTTTCCATTGGTACATCCCTCTAAAGTCCAAACTTCTTGTAACTTGAATTGTAAAAGCTCTTCTTGCATAGCCTTTATCCAGCTTGACCTTCAATGCATGAATTACTTTTTTGGGTTCTTCCTGGATAAAAGCAAGCAAACAAGCAGTTTTTAAAGGTCTTTATGTTTAGTTTTCTTTGTTTGAATAGTACGACAAACCATGTTCTTCAAGATACTTGACATCTTTTTTGTTTGAGTACTGATTGCAAATCCCAATCACTGACAAGAGGATGATCTTTATAAATTATTGTAGTTAGAATAGGACTGACTTGGATTGTTATATCCAAATTGTTCATGTCAGCCTCTGCACCATCATCTTCATCATTTCTTGAGAAGTCAAATATGTTATAATCTTCCAAAGCAGGCATATTTGGATCAAATAGAAGTTCAATGCTTGTTTTTCCACCAACAGCATTAACTTCATTTGTGCTAGCAGTATTAACAGTGTTAGTGCTGTAATTATCTTCCTTCTCTTGATTTTTACTTTCACTATTTTTTCTTAGATCTTCATTAACCTTCTTTCCATTATCACTTGAAGGTTTGAATCCATCATCATGAGAACTCTTTGAATCTTGGGAGTATGGTGGATCAGCAGTCCATAATGGTAGAAAAATGTAATCTTTGACAGGTTCTGTCTCTTTTTAGCTTGACCTGCATTATCACTTGCTTTTGTACCTACAAAACCATTAGACTGTGTACCTGCAACAATTGGCTCATAATTCAATGTTCTTGTTAGATGCATCAATATCCATAGCCAATCTGTCCACTACCACAGCATTTGGTTGTACTCTCAGCTAAACTAATATGCAAGTTTTTTCCATATCTTTGTTCACTTTTTGAATACACCCCTAAAGATTTACTATACAAAGAGTATCCAACAAAAGAAAACCTTCATCAGCTTATAATCAAATTAGGATAGGGGCCCTAAGTGATCATGGTAATGAGAACTGGGAACAACACCCAAATGGTCTCAAAAAACTTAAAGCTGGTGTTCTACCATGAAAAAGTTTATATGGGGTCTTGTTATGAGGCTTAACTACTAACACTCTATTTTGCACATAGCAAGCAGTATTAACTGCTTTTGCCCAAAAAGTAGTTGGCAACTTAGAATCAGCTAGCATAGTCCTAGCAGCCTCAATTAGTGTCCTATCTCCTCTCAGCAACTCCATTTTTGAGGATTTCTAGCTACACTATATTGTCTCAAAATACCTTTCATTTCACAAAACTGATTCATTTCTCTGTTTTTGAACTCAATCCCATTATCACATCTAATCACCTTAACCTTATGATCTACTAGATTTTCTATCCCAGTTATAAAGGACTTAAGAATGCCATTAGTCTCATCCTTAGTAGCTAGAAAGAAAACCCATGCAAACCAACTTAATCAACTCTGTGACAACTAGGCAATACATTTTCTTCATAAGGCTTTTTACAAATGTTGGACCAAACAAGTCCATATGCAACAAATGTAAAGGAAGACTGATTGAGTTCTCTGTTTTGGACTTACAAGAGGCTCTATGTTGCTTTCCCTTTTGACAAGCAACACATGTTTGATCATTTTCAAAAAGTTTGGAAGGTAAACCTCTTACAAGATTTCCCTTAACCAATTTATTCATGGTTTTAAAATTTAAGTGACCTAGCCTTCTATGCCAAAGTTTAGATTCATCAGATGTGGATTTTGCAAAAAGGCAAGTTAAACCTCCTTTAGGAACTATGTTCTTTAAATCAACACTATACATATTGTTCTTTCTAGGAACTCTAAGTAAAACTTAACTTTCATCAATTAACTTAAAGTTTGGAGATAAAACAATACATTCAGTGTCATTAAAAAGAACATTATTCTTATTTCTCACACATTAGTTAGACGCTAAAAATAGATTAAACTTTAACTCTTCTAAAAAAAATACACTTTTTCAAAATCTAGATACCAGTTTTAATGTACTTTTATCCCTGTGATTTTCCCTCCTTTGGGGTTCCCTCCAAAAGCAACATATCCTCCATCTATCTCTTCATAGTTTGTAAGATAGGACATGTTCCTTGTCATGTGTCTTGAGCATCCACTATCAATCACTCCTTGATCCTATAAATCCATTTGTGGATTGCCCTGCACATTAGATAAGAAAATATGTTTCTTTTGGGGACCCAAGCCATCACTGACTTGGATCTTCTGCCATTGTGCTCATAGAACAAACTTTTTTAGGGTGATTGATGCACTATAGTTGTTTAGAAACATGGTCTAAAAAAACTTTATGCTTTGGTTTCCAAACCCAACACGCTGAGGCCTTAAAAGCATTAAAATTATTTCCCTTAACAACATTAACTACTGCTTTTGGCCTAGCAGTATTAAATTTTTTACCCCTAACAGTATTAACCTGTTGATTAATATTAATGTTTTTAAATTCTGTGTTCTTATAAATAGGCCTCTTAACAGTTGAATGTGCTGTTTTAGAAAGATATGACATTGGTCTAGAAGCATTCACGGTTGTTTTTAAGTGAGCAACATTAACTTATCTTGCAGTATTAACTGATACTAAACCAGACTTCATTAGTACTGCTCTTGGAACCAAGTTCTTTTTAGCATAGGGGTGAGTCTTTTTAGCAAAGTTTTGATGATTCACCCTTTGAGTATTGTTCCAAACAGGTTTTACCATCCTTTGATTTTGAAACTGTTTTTGATGGTAATTGCAATCAACCTGCAAATTATCAAAGCTTCCACACACATAATAGGCCTTATTAAACATCTCAAAATTGCTTCCTAGTTTTGGAGACATTATATTGTTCCAATTTCTTTGATTGCCTCTTAGACTGTGAGTGTTTTTCCTATGTTGCTCAACTTGTTTAACAATTTTCCTAGCAGTTTTTTCTTGTTGTTTAGATTTGACAAACTCTTTCTTAACAATACCAGGCCTAACTGTTTTCTTTTCAATTTTAGGCTAAGACACATCCTCTTCCTCATTATCTGACACCCATTCTTCAATAATTGGGGCATCATTTCCCACCTAACTTAGGCTCTTCTTTACTAGACATAGCTTTACAGTTCTCAACTACAGGTTTATTAACAAACTCATCTAAACCAGTAAAAGACAATCAGGTGTTTGGAGGAATCATTTTTCCTGTTAGGGACTGGAACTGCATTATAATTTTCATACCTAAACCTTTCTTTGCAATTGTCAACTATCTAACACTCTTAAGAGTTGTTTAAACTTTTTAGATGCAGTTTAAATTATCTACATATAAGTTAAATGCATCTTTTTTCTTTTTGAACTATTTCAAGATTCTCCTAAGCACTCTAAATACTATTTCTCCTATGTGAATTTCAAACTTTTAAGCCCATAATATAAGTAAATAAATGAACCTTATTTGCTTTATCAACTGTAAGTTTTTTCTTCCACAGACTCTAAACCAGTCTATAACCTAAAACCAATAACCAATTTCTTTAAATCTTTAATAGTTGAATCACATTGAGAGTTAAGAGATTAATATTTGTCAACAAGATTTAACAAATAGAATCAAGATGTCTCTGAGTCGGGACTTGAAGATGAGAAAGCATGAGTGCATAATTAAGGTTGCCTTCCTCTGCCTGATCACATACCAGACATAATCCACAAGACCATCACATACACCAAAGCTGTGGAAGTAGATATTCCCACAGGCAACACTCCTTCTTGAGCTTTTCTTGATCTTGTTGTCTTGATTTCTTGTAGCTCTACACTCCCTAGCAAAATGTCCCCTCTTGTGGCAGTTGTAGCACTCCACTTTGGACTTAAATCAAACCAATAGTCTCATTGCCATTAAACAAATTTTTACAGGTAAGCTTCCTTCCTGTATTCTTTCAAAAAACCTTCTGCCCACAATAGTCAATATGGACATTTGCCATCTCAAATCCATCTCTTCCATGTCATTTGGATGGGTTTGTGGCAAGTCCTCATGTACAAATTGAGGACTATTTGGTTGAGTAACAAAGAATTCACAAATAACAGCAACCGTCAGGTTATCAATTTTGTAGAGTTAGCCAGCATTGACTTATTGCTAGCCATAGAAACTCCATGACTATTAACTGCTCATTAGTGCTGTTATTTGTTATTATGAAAGAGGACACAAAAGCCATGTTCTGTGTGCTTGAACTTGAGCTAGACATCCCTTTAACTTCTGGTTCATACACCTTGAGGTTGTTGTAGAGATCATCCATGCTCATTGTTATTTCTACAAAATAAATATACACAAATATTTTTTAATAAAAGAAAATGTTTTATTTAAATAATAAAATTTGAATCTGGTTTTCCCCCAAAATGGAAGCTTCTATTCCAGATACAACATTCCCCATAAAAAGTCAAAAATAGGAGCGTAGTCTAGTGGCGGCCCCCTTATAGGCCTGGCGGCCCCCAGATATATTTGGGACCGCCGCCACCTAGCCGTTAGAAATCATGTCTATAAATACTGCACTATTTCTGGTAGAAAAATATATCGTTTTGCATGAATTTTTTCAGTCTTCTTTTTCTCTCTAAAACTTTCTTCCTCTCACTAAATCTCTTGATCACTAACATTGTTTGATCTTGTTTCAAGTGATTTAATCTCTTTTTCTCATTTATCCTCTCCTCTCTATCAAGTTCAAGATAAGAATATTCGTATTCGCAAAGAAACGAATTGTTATTTAGTGATCTCTCATCTCTTCTTTTAAGTATCGAATCTCTATTGTAATTATCTTGTGTAATTGTGTAATTCGGATTGTGTGTAAATCCGATAGTGTAGATCTTGTGATTGTGTAGTGCTTGTGAAGTGGTAGATTGGTTCTAGCTAAGATTAGGACTCGACATTTAGCTTAGTGTCGGAAAATAACATAAGCGACGTGTAAACAGTTTTCTCCGCCTAAAGGGAGCATGTTGACATAGTAAAATCTTGAGTAGGCTACTCGGGGAGTGGAGTACGGCGAAGAGGAGCTTCATAGCCGAACCACTATAAATCTTGGCGTCTTGGTTTGATTGTTCCTTTCCTTATCTCTATATATTGCTGTCATTGTTATTTAGTATTAGTTTAGATATTTATATTGTTGATTCATATTGTTGATTGGTTGAACATACAACTCGAATCTAAGTATTTTGAAAGCAAGCTTTTAAAATGTAAAACGAACCTGTAAACTATTCAACACCACCTTCTAGTTTCCACACCATCCTTCTTGGAAAGATTACAAGCATACCTTCAACATAAGAAGGAGGAATTAACTCTTGTTGAGTTGGGCATTCATCTGCGCATTGAGGAGTCCCTCAGGGTGCAGAATAGTGACAAGCCAAAAGGCAACAATGTTGTTGGACCTTCAGTTGTCAATATGGTGGAGCATAACAACTCCATCAGGTATAATGAAAATAAGGGTAAACGTAAGCATCAGGACACAAAAACTGATCCTTACAAAAAGTCTAGGGGTGTGCACGGTTCGGTTTGGGTCGGTTTTGGCTAAAACCAAAACCAAACCGAAATATTCAATTAAAAACCAAAACCGTTCGATTTTTGGCGGTTTGGTTTTTTTGTTTTTTCGGTTCGATTTTTCAGTTTTAAACCGTTAATATTTGGTTGTGGCTAATTTATATTAATAAACTTGTTTTACGTAAAAAAATTGGTTATTTTTTTGTCAATATGAGCCTAATATGGTTTATCTAAGTTTCTACAATTATACACATATAAATGAAACACACACACACATGCCATTGAAAATACACATAGTATAATCATTGTCATATATGTATTGTCAAGTAAACATACGTACATGACAAACACATATATAATCATTAAGATATATATATATATAATATATATATATATATTTATTTTATATATTATATATCATTATTTATATATATATATATATATATATATTTATATATGACTTTATTTTCAGCACCATTTTAAATGCGAGAACCTCTTTTAAAATCAAGAAAATACATGCACGACGTCAATAATCGTAAGAATCCATCCATGTTCTTTTGTATCATCATGAACTCTTCCTCTTCTTTCACAAAAACCTTACACATGGCCGCAATACTGTCATTGCACGCCTTATAAGAACATACATGCACACCTTCAAATAAAAAATTTGTATTTTTAATTTCTCATCAAATTCTTTAGAACAAATATGTTTTTTATAAAACATATTTGTTTTTTATAAAACATATTTGTTTTTTTAGAACATATGTGCATAAATACAATTATTGAAGGCGTGCATGTATCTTTCTGAAAGTTCTCGCACTTAAAATGGCGCTAAAAATAAAGTCTCGCTATATATATATATGTTATAATTCCACCCAAAAAAATGAATTTAAAAATTGGATTTATTATTTATTTATTTATATTATATTAATTATATATTATTATAAAACTGGTTCGGTTCAGTTCGGTTTTTGGACGAAAACCGAAACTGAACCGAATTTTTTTGGTTTTTGAAAAAGTAAAAACTGAACCATTGGTTTCTAGTTTCGGTCGGTTGTTTCGGTTCGGTTTTTTTGGTTTTCGGTTTTTTTGGTTTTTTCTGCTCACCCCTAAAGAAGTCTAAAGTGACTTGTTAGAAGTGTAGAAAACCTAGACACTTGAAAAATGACTGCAAAGGTGGAAAAGTTGGTAATAAAGCCAATGGTTCATGCACAAATGGTTCAGTGAATGATTCTTCCAACTCACTAAAAGGATGATGATGTTGCGTGGTGGGTTTACTCAAGAGCAATAGTTCATGTGTGTAAAAATAGATGCTGGTTCAAGACCTATAAGTCACTGAATGATGAATCTATTCTTCATATGGGAAATGAGTCAACAACCCTGGTGCATGGACGTGGTTGTGTAGATCTTAGATTTAGTTTTGGAAAGATTTTTTCCCTGTTTAATATTTTGCATGTTCCTAATATAAGGAAGAATTTGGTTTCAAGTAGTATTTTGAATAATTGTGGTTATGAACAAGTGATTGAATATGATAAATTTTGTTTTGTCTAAACATGGTGTGTTTATTGGTTTTGGCTATCTGTGTAATCAAATGTTCAGGCTTAATATTGTTAATGATAATATTGGTTCGGCTTTTATATCAACCTATTCAATCCTATGACATGCTAGACTGGGCCATATTTACTTTAAGAGGATGCAAGATATGTCTAAGGATAGGTTAATCCCAGCTTTTAACATGGACACTGAAAAGTGTAAGACTTGCATGCTTACCAAAATAACTAAGAAACCATTTCAAAATATAAAACGTGAAACTAAAGTTTTGGAGCCGATCCACTGTGATTTGTGTGATTTGCATACTACTCCCTCATTAGGGAATAAGAAATACTTTGTGACGTGTATTGATGATGCTTCTAGGTTTTGTTATGTTTATTTATTACATACTAAGGATGAAGCATTAGATAAATTCAAAGTATTCAAAACTGAAATTGAATTACAAAAGGGTCCCTAATCAAAAGATTTAGGACTGATAGGGGAGGTAAGTACATGGATGCTTCATACTTTCAGTCTGTTAGTATTATCCACGAAACGACTACTCCTTATACTCCTTAACAAAATGGTATATCTAAAAGGTAAAATAGAGTACTAAAAGAAATGGTCGATTCCATGTTGTCCTACTCAGGACTAAGTCAAGGGTTCTGGGGTGAAGCTATGTTAACAGCTTGCTATTTATTAAATAGGGTCCTCGATAAAATGAACAGGATAAGCCTTTATGAACTATGGACTAAAATGAAACCAAACCTAAACTATCTCAGGGTTTGGGGTTGTAGGGCAGTTGTCTGACTCCCTGATCCAAGGCTAAAAACTTTGGGTGAAAGAGGCATTGAATGCATCTTTGTTGGATATGTTGAGCATTCCAAGGCTTTTAGGTTCTATGTTATTGAACCTAATGAATCAGTTTCAATTAACTCAATAAATGTATCAAGGGATGCTATCTTTGATGAGAATAGGTTTTCATCAGTCCCTGGACCAAGTCAAAGGTCTTTGATAATTAGAACTGAAGACATTGTTGGTTTAGTGGTCCCTGAAAAGGTCACTGAAGAGGGTGTGGTTCAACAACATGAACTTAAGCTTAGAAAAAGCAAAAGGAATAGGACTATAAAGAACTTTGGACCTGAATTTCAGTTATACTTAATTGAACGAACAAGGGATGAGATCTCTGACCAACACTCATATTGCTTTAATGTTGAGGATGACTCCAAGACATTTGATGAATCAATGAAGTCTCAGGATGTTGCTTTCTGAAAGGAAGCAATTAATGATGAGATGGATTCCATTATGAGCAACAACACTTAGGTATTGGCTGATCTACCTCCAAGTCAACCTTTTGGTTGCAAATGGATCTTTAAAAGAAAACTAAAGGTAGATGGAACTATTGAAAAGTTCAAGGTAAGATTGTTCATTCAGGGCTTTAGACAAAAGTCAGTGATAGACTACTTTGATACTTATGCTCTAGTGGCACGTATTAGTACCATAAGACCGCTGATTGCTTTGGCATCAATTTACAGTCTGATTATTCATCATATGGATGCGAAGACAACATTCTTGAATGGTGAATTGGATGAGAAGGTTTATATGAACCAACCTCAGGGTTTCATCATGACTGGAAATAAAAAAAGTATGTAAACTGATTAAGTCCTTATATGGACTGAAGCAGGAACCTAAGCAATGACATCAAAAGTTTAATGAAGTGGTTTTGTCTAATGTTATTTACTTAACCAAACTGATAAATATGTGTATAGAAAATTTGATGAATCTAGTAAAAGAGTCCTCATTTGTCTATATGTTGATGACATGTTGATCTTTAGCACTGACCAAGTTCAGGTTGACCTAACAAAAGAATTCTTATCATCAAGGTTCTTTATGAAGGACATGCGAGAGGCTGATGTTATCCTTGGTATAAGGATTAATAATGAAAGTAACGGAATAGAAATTTCTTAGTCTTATTATATTGATAAGGTACTGCATAAATTCAGTTACTTTGATTGTACTCTAGTGAGTACTCCTATGGATACAAGTGATAAGCTGATGCCTAATAATGGTCAAGCTGTATCTCAACTTGAGTATTCTAGGGTGATTAGCTTCCTAATGTATGCCATGACTTGTACTAGGCCTGATATTGATTTGCAGTGGGTAAACTGAGTAGGTACACTAGTAATCCTAGTACTCATCACTGGTAAGCAATTCAGAGGGTACTAAAGTATTTGAAGAAAACTATAGATTATAGTTTGACATATACTGGCTATCCTTTCGTCTTAGAAGGATACACTTATGCAAGTTGGATTAGCAATACTAAAGACAATTCGTCTACCAGTGGTTGGGTATTCCTTCTTGGTGGAGGTGCAATTTCTTAGGCATCCAAGAATCAAACTTGCATCACCAGCTCAACAATGGAATCAAAATTTTTAGCTTTAGTAGCTGCTGGTAAGGAAGCTGAATGGTTGAGAAACCTAATCCTTAAGATTCCATTGTGGTCCAAACCTATAGAACCTATTTCTATCCGTTGTGATAGTGCCGCTACATTGGTAAAGGCTTATAGCCAAATGTACAATGAGAAGTCTAGACACTTATATGTTAGGCATAACATGATTCGTGAGCTTATCACAAATGGGGTGGTATTTATAGAATTTGTGAGATCTCAACAAAACTTAGCTAATCACTTGATGAAGGGATTGGCTAGAGACTTGGTTTTAAAGTCCAACTTAGTCACTAAATACTAGGACACCCAACTCCCTCATGAGGAAACTTGGGAGCTGAGTTCAATGTGGAAAGCTAAACGTTCAATAAACTGAAGCACATGTTTTACAATCACCCCAAGGATGTGCTTGGAACCTGCTGAAAAGGAGGATGGAGTCTTTACTTCTTAGTGGCTAATTTCTTTGGAAAAGTGCTTGGCAAGAGAAGGAATAAAGATGAGCCACCTATATGAATGTTGAGGTTTTGCCGCTTTAGGGAGCTTTAGACTTTTGGCTCTTACAACATTTATGAATTGGATATGGACACATAGCTTGTATAGTGTTAGGAACGTTTAAGTGTTTGAATACCGTAGGGAGTAGCTCTTCTTATTGATCGCCGATCTTAGTGCAAATCGGTGAAGCGAAGTTGTAATACGGTTTATAGTCCACCATAAGGACTATACTACAGTAATAGTATAGGTGTCGTGAATTCGCAACTGGACGTACGGATGGTATAAAACCTCCCATCTCAAACCAGTATATATCATGGTCCCTCTCTCTCTCTCTCTCCATCCACTTATTGTCTTTATCACCAAGTAGATCATTACACCACTCGGTTCTTTGAGACTTGAAGTTTTATAAACTTAGAAGAATATATTCACCCCCTATATGGTTCTACAATTGGTATCAAAGCAGTTTACTTAAGTTTTCAAGCGTTAAAGCCTTTCCGAGAAGTCGTTTCAAGTTGAAAGCTTATTTTTCAAAAAAAAATGAAATCCTAACTCCGGTTTTTGAAAAAGTTGAGTAAGATCCATGGCTCAAGAGAACTATGTGAAAGGGTGTTGTAACACCCCCAAAATCACAATGCAGCGGAATACCACTTGGGGTGCTACTTCATAACATAAAGTACTAGCTACAGAAAATGACTCTAAGTGAGACGTTTTGAAAAGTCAACCATTAGATAATTTTTATAAAATATCAGAGTTACAACAGGTCCTATTTGCAATGAAATAGAAAAAAAATTTAAAACGTTTGTCGAATGGTACTCAGATTATAAAGCCTTCAAAAATATATCCGCACGGCTAAAATGCTCCCAATTCTCAGCTAGCAAAATACTAACCTGAGAAAATACATGTAAAACGTCAACAATAATGTTGGTGAATTCACATGTTTAAGTAAAAGCAGTATTGAAATAATTCAAGTAATATTTCAGTAAGAAAAGTAGCGTTACAACATTTCAAAATATTATTTCCGAAATCCAAGTAGTAATTCAATAAATCAAGTAATGTTCAGTAGTGGACCACAAGATTTAAGTAATAGTAGACTACGAAACAAATTCAGTAGTCCAAAACATGTATTATTGCACTAAGCTCATGACCCCGAAACCTTAACTAGTTTTGTGCCCCTGAGAAAATATAGGATGCTTGCCAACCACCTAACTATGCTCACAATGTTAAATGCACCATGGTCAACTTGTGACCAGAAATTCAAGGCGCGAATTGTCAGTCCCAATAGATCTATCCATAACGCACGCGCTTGCTACATTAGCAATTAACAGTTCATGATTGTTAGAGACTTAAATGGCAATGCGGTAAATTAGGCAATAATATTCAGGCAACAATCTGGATAGCATACAATTTAAAACACTCGTGTGCAGAATTTTATTTTACTATATAAAAAGTGCGTAGAATTTTATTTTACCTATTTCCTAACTTCAAATTGCTATAAAAACTTCGTTTTTGGGAATTACGGAACCCACAATATATCGAATCGAAGCTACGGACGACCTCTACCATATTCTAAAGCCTAAAATTAGATTAAAAATATTTTCGACACCCGAAAGGGGGTGTCTGATTTTCTGCACTACTTCGCCTAACCCGAAACCTTTCCAAACGCGTTTTTCACGTCACCACAACTTCACAATATGCCTAATCTAACCTATCTCCGTCATCTAAACCATTTTAAATCATCCAAGTTCATCCAATCACTCAATCTAACACATGCACAATGATTTATGAATTTCAAGTATAAAATTAAACACATGCATACAACATAGAAATTAATCAACACAAAAGGAGTTGGAAAACACTTACAATCAATAGAGAATGTAAGGAAAATCAAAATACACAAACCCTCTTGGGTTCCTTCTCTTGGCCGAAAACCATACCCATCTAAATCAACAAACCGAATCTTTTTTATTATCCAAATCTTTACCAAAACACTTGTATTTACTTCCTTTTAGGTTGATCTTCATTAGAAACCTATGAATCTATAAAATTTTGATCTTCAATAAAATCTATTGCATGTTGGATCTTTATGTTGCAAATGGTTGGAGAATCAAAGTATTAAAGGTTTTTAGTAATGGATGATTTTTGATGTTGGTGGATCATGATGGTGGCGTGGTGTCAATGGTAGCAGGAGAGGGAAAAGGGAGAAGAGCCAAACAAAACTTGTACTGTGTTTTTTGTGTGTGTATGTGTTTTAGTCGAC